>JANRGW010000666.1:0-11323 GCA_024733675.1 Psilopsiagon aymara | reverse complement strand
CAGCGCTGTTCTCAGGCCACAAGTGAAAAACACAGTGCTGCACCAACTACTAAGAAGGAGAAAAATGACTGCTACTGGTTAACCCATGACAGTATTTAGTAACTAGTTGTTTACTAAAACATAGTGCAATTTCTTAATTATTACTCTATTACATCTTCTTTTTGCATATATGTAGACAGGTGCACACAGGTAGCATATACAGAATAAATTAAAATACATAATTTTGGTTTGGGTGGTACAGACTCATCACAACACAGTAATAACAGATATCTTCAACTCAAATCCAGGACTGAAGAAAATGGATAAATTGCCTTGTGTTTGAGAGGAGAAGGGAGGTGTCTTGGAGGGAAGGGAATAAGCAAGTATCACTAACTGATAAAGTCTGTCACCTTTTCTGTCATGATCTCCTCCTGCATTCTGGGGTCTTATAAATTGACCAGCAAAACTAATTCACTTTTGAAACTGGGAAGAAAAGTAATTTTATTTATTTATTTTTAATACATCTGAAAGCAGAGAAGAGACAAATTTTGCAAATTAATATTAGAATGTAGTGCTTTGCATACGTTAGAATAGAGTACAATGCATAACAAAAAATCGCAGACTCAAAGATCCTTAAGATCATCGAGTTCCATTGTATACCTAGCACTGCCACTTCAATCACTAAACCATGTCACTAAAAGCCCTATCTACATGCCTTTTGAATACCTCCAGGGATTGTGACAGACACTCCCCTTGCAGCCTGCTCCAGTGCTTGACAACCCTTTTAGTAATGTTTCTCTAATACCCAGTCTAAATCTTCCCCGGCACAGCTTGAGACCATTTCCTCTCATCTTGTCACTTGCTACGTGAGAGAAGAGACCAACACCCACCTCTCTTCATCCTCCTTCCAGGTAGTTGCAGAGAGTAATAAGGTCTCCCTTGAGCCTCCTTTTCTCCATGATAAACAATCCCAATTCTCTCAGTCACTCCTCAAATAAATTGTGCTCCAGGCCCTTCACCAGCTCCTTTGCCCTTCTCTGTGCTCACTCCAGCACCTCAATATCTTTCTTGTAGTAAGGGGCCCAGAAATGACCACAGGATTCAAGGCTCAGCCTCATCAGTGCCCCATCAGGGGAATGATCACTGACCTGGTCCTTCTGGCCACACTGTTGTTGATACAGGCCAGGAGGCTGTTGGCTTTCTTGGTGCCTGAGTACAAGCCGGCTCATATTCAGCAGGCAGTTCACCAACACCAGTAATCAGAAAAATAAATTGAACAGAGCAGGAGAAATGTATTACCTAGATTTACCTGCTGTCTGTCACTATACAGACTAGAGAACAATAGAATTTAAGGTTATTTGCGTGCTTCATATCACTCACAGATTCTCAAAACCTAAGAAAGCCAACTCTGGCAGTATCAGCAGGTGCTCACATCACCATCAGCGCCATTTTTCTCATAACTAGTCCCCTATCACTTTCAGTCGCATTTCCTTATGCAGATGACTGAATGAACTACCATTTGCCTCCTCCTGTCAGAGAAGAGCTAGGCAGCTGATTTGCTGCCCTCACTTCAACTTGTAAACTGAAACCTGAAGGACTGAAGAGGCAGGTTGCGCAGATGGATGGCTTTGTGTGTGAGAAAAGATTGCCCAAATTAGAAAAATTCAGCATAAGGGAGAGGAATAACCATGGGATTACAATGCCATAATAAAATTACAAAAGATATAGTGATGTCTAATCAATCCTCTCTTTTACCTTCACCTTCAATACCAGAACAAGACGGCACTCAAGGAAGTAGCAATTACATTCAGGGCAAATGGAAAATATACTATTTGACTGGTACATAGTCATTACATGGAATTAATGGCTAGAAAAGATCAAAATTAAAAATTTTGGATAGGATGTTAAACAGTTTGGTGCATTCAAAGCAACTTCAGCTGATTTTCCTGCCTTGAAATCAATCAAAACCAGTAAGGAAAGAGTAGGTTAATGCTTGACAGCTATGTGAAAACCAGCTATGACATGGGTTAGGGAATAATTTTCACCCCTTGTCATAATTGCATAATTTTCTAGGGCATTATGGGAAATTTACTTTGGGTGTCTTTGACATTCTTCTGATGGAATGACTTTCAGCCAATTTAACAAATCCTTGGTTCATGTATAATTTTCTCAAGCTCAGAAATCACAGGAATATCCATTATTTATTTCCTTATAGGCTTGTCAATACCCCTGACTTTTAAAACAGACAATCTTTTCCTGGCAGAAGTGCTGGAGAATCTCAAAAATAGCAATAATTGTTGAACCACAAGTCTAGAGACATTTAGTCCTTCCCAAAATGGACAGATTTGTTTGCTTGAGCGAATGGGAAAAACAGCAGAAGTGCATTCATACTAACCTTATGACATTAAAGTTAAACATTAACGAAACACCAAACCAGCCTCTTTCATTTAAAAATTTACAGACAAGGAGAAAAACACCATGACAAAAAAAAAAAAAAAAAAAAATTGTTACATTTAAAAAGTAATACAGGGGATTATTTTATTACTGAGGGGAAAATTTGAAATATCTGTACTCAAAGTTACTGCTATGAGCAAGTCAAACTTGCCACATTTCAGTGAGGTCAGATAGAGAAGGGTTTTTTTCAAATTGTTGCTTAAATGAGAAAAGCTATAATTAGGTATTAAAATTTTAAAATGTGTTTTGAAGGGAGATGGGTGTAATGTGAAACAATTTTTTCATTTTGGGATGTTTAAATCCTCTAAGATTCAGCTAACTGAGTACTAAGGGAACTTCTCTCTTGGCTCATTGGAAAAAGTTTACTTTAAGAAGATTAGCCCAGTTAAGAAGTAAATAACAGAATTTTTAGGATGCTATTTACCCCTTTTTATTTATTGTTTTTCTTTTTGGTTTTAGATGGTAGGACTAATAAAGAAATGAAAGATTTTAATTAATATAATTGTTTGGGGTTTTTTTGACTGATTGCATAGTTTGTGCAGTCTGTTAAATCTGAAGCCAAGACTTGGATATTAGTATTTTTCATAACCTTGCACAAAAAGAAGCAGCGTAAACTGAAATTTAAGATACGGTATTTAGCTACACCTAAGAAATTAAATACTTCTATAAATAGTAAAGTAGTAATTTTTTTACTATGGACAAAATAAAATTACAAATATACCTAAATAATTAATTATTGTTAGATAAATTCTCTGAACATGGAAATTCGCAGTTAAAGAAGATTGTTAAAAGAACAGAATTCTGCTTTTACATCCTTGTTGACATGATTAATTTAGAGAGGTATATGATAGATACAAGGGAATCAGCTATTTCCCTACATCTGACTGTACACTTGACAATATTGCTTAATGATATTTCCTGCAGTGTTTAAGACCTCTTCACAAATAGCAGCACCATGCTACAGCATCCAAGCTCCTTAAACATACCCCCCCCCCATTTTTAATACTCCATTTACAAAAAATTTTCAGAAAAGGCAAATTATTGTTTTGTAAACATTCTTTAATTTTTCAACTAGCATTTTAAAATTGCTAACACATTTCTAGGAAAAACTCGGAAGCAATGTAAGAACAATTCTTCATGCTTGATATCTAAAGCTTGAGCTGATATGGTTTAGATAGTTGAATTCAGTTTCTGTCACTGAATAAAAACTTCTAATTCATTAACTCATTCAGTTTGTGGCATTCACCATAGTTATTATCATCAGGTAGGTGACTGAAATTAAAGTATAAAAATTACTCTGAATTGAAGCTAATGCAGCTTATGAGATCTTTGATGCCTGACCTGGTTTCAGGTGGAATAGATTTGATTTTCTTCCTAGTAACTGTTTTTCTGTTGTGCTGTGTTTTGGCTTTAGCCTGAGAACAATGCTGATAACACACCAATGTTCCAGTTGTTGCTCATTAGCAATTACCCTGATCAAAAACTTTGCAGCTGCATGCTCTGCCAGTGAGGAGGGGCAGAAGTCTAGAGGAATCAGAGACAGAACACCTTACCCAAAGTAGCCAAAGAGGCTACGTATCATAGCATGTGATGCCTAGTGTATAAACTTGGGGGAGTCACTAGGAAGGGACCAATTACTGCTCAGGTCAAGCTGTGTATCAGTCAGTGGGTGGTGAGCAATTGTATTGTGCAGCACTTGTGTTTATTACTGGGTTGGTTGTTTTTGTTTGTTTTTTTTTTTTTTTTTTTTCTTTTCTCTTTTAACTTTATTTTTCTCTGTGGTAATAGCAAATATTTTTAGCAGAAAACTAATAGCTTACAGTGTTTGGAAAAAACTAGCATAAAATCCTACCAAACAGAACTACAAAAAAATTCCAAGAACAGAGGTGTAACTAACAAAATTTGGCCAGTTATCAAGGAGTCAGTGAACAAGATATTCAGTGTTACAAGGTCTGGAGGAAAATAAGACAGAAGAAGTTTCTCATTTGTCTCATAAATAGTTCAAGTTTCTTTCCTCTCATATTGGTCTGTCCTTTTACATGAATCCTTTTATGCTGCTTCCTTTTAGTCTGCCCCAATGTCTGAAAGACTCATATGATAGGCATGTTTACTAAATTAAATATTTAATATTTTAAAATTTTTTGCATTGTTGATTCTTTGCCAAAAATTGGGATGTGGAGCAGCTTCAATTACATTCTTGTAATTAAGTTTCCTAGTTAGTAAAGGAAGCATCTGAGATATTCTTGATTTTGTACTTTTTTGCAGAGCACCTGTAGATGTTCCCACTAGCAGCGCTAATTCTAGAAACAGAAGTTAGTTTAGTTATAACTAAAATATAACTTAGTTATATTTAACTATAATTTTAGTTATAATTAAACTATAGTTAGAAGTTAGTAGTTATAACTAAAAATATAACTGCTGGATAAATATTATTTTTCAGCTTCTCTCTATGTGTCCATCTTTATTTTAACATTCATGCTTATTATTACAAGTCTCAGATTACTGATTTCAAGGCACCATCTTGATTTGGATTTCCGTGGAGTGAATCTAACTAGCATGTTTATTTTATCATTAATCTTGTTGGTCATTACATCTTTTACTGTTCATTACAGCGAGAGATAAATTGCAGAAATGCTTAATATTGTTAGTTCAGCTTGGCTGCATCTTTTAGTGACACTAATTCTACTAAGCAGTTGGTCAAAATCAATGTCTGATGTGCAATTTGTATTAAATTGTGCTTGTTATATGATTGAACTAACACTACGCAGAGTTTCCTCAAGTTAATTAAACAACTCCTACAAAATAAATTAATATGATACATCAAACTTAAGCTGAACTGTAGACCAGAACAGAACACAAGCACTGAATGAAAGCCTAGTTGCATCAGGCCACACAGGTCCAGACAATCTTGATCCATTCCTTTTCTTAGAAGGGATTAGGAAGTCACATTTCTGTTTTGAAGAAAATACCAAAATGAAAGTTAAAATGGGATTCATCAGCCAGAAAGCCTAAGAATTATAAAAGTTACCTGACATTTTTTCTTTTTTTTCAAAATAATTCCCAAAATTATATTTAAATTCTAGTTTAGCAGAGAAAATCAGCCTGCATATAACTCAACTGGGGATTCAATTCATTGTGTGCAGCTTATATTCACTCTCTTTTATCCAAACATATTTAATAGGAATTTAACCATGTCTCCTCTTCTACTTTTAATTGGTCTGCTAGGTCTGATGCACATCTATTTTGACTGACAAATTTAAGCAGCGTAATTAAAATAGCACTTTCTGAGTAGTTTAGGTAGGGCAAGAAAGGAATAGTCCTTGATTTCACCTTGTTCCTTCACAAAAGTGGAATGGAGGACTTGAGTGTCAGTAGAGAAGAGTTTTTATTCTAAGTAAGGGTAAGGGGAAGTAAAAGGCTCAGCTGTTGAAACAGCTGTTAACCTCCCCTTTTTACTATGACTCATCATAATTCAGGTTTTGTTGTTCAGATTGGAGATGCATAGAGGGCAGGAGATGTTCTTTCAGCTGATAGATATCTTTCCTAGGAATCATCAATAATCTCTTGCAGGTTTCTCATTGCTGGTGTCTCTGTCTCAATTTATAGCAAAGCTATACTCCAGTTTATTTACCCTGGACTCACCTTTAAATCCACAGAGAGAAATCATGAACTTCTGGGGCACATCTCCTTTGACCTGTATTAGACAATTACATTAGGATGAGATAAATTGCATACTAAATGCATGCTTCTGTTCCTAGGCTATTTCGGGAGCAACTGCTGAATACCTCAGAGGTTATCCTACAGATGGAGATATCTGCTAACGTGTACTTACCTGTTCAGGTACATTTCACTCCAGATGCCTGTCATCTGTTCTCAGACCCTATAAATTTGAAGTGCTGAATCTTAGATTGAAGTATGAAGATCCCTGTTTTGGAACTCACCAGAGGCAGGATTTCCTTCCTTCAGCCTATTTTACATGCATTCCACATGTCACAAAGCCAGGATGTGCAGAGGAAACCAAACTAGACCAAATTGCTTTACTGGATTGTTTGTGTGTGTGTTTGTTTGCTTTCTGTCTTATCAGGCAAAAAATATTAAATGTCTCAACATTTCTCAAACTCTCTGGCAAATGAATAAAAGTCTAAAAAAGGAAGTACTTTCAATTCCTCAAATCTTTCATGTCATTGTAAAGTGTATGCAAATAAGGAACTAATCCTTATTTTGGGTCTATAACCAGTTAATGAGGTCATTCATTTGCAGTCATTAGGTACAGTATACAGTTGTTTGACATTTCATTTGTAAGTCAACCATGTGACTAGGTTTTTTAGGTCTCATTATTCATTGTCCATTTATTTTAGTAATGGACTAAATCTGCAAGCAATTGTGAAATAGCCACACCATGGTGCATGCCATATAATCTTTATTATTGCCTTTAGTAATTAAATCATAGGTGGACCCCTAAGATATTCTCAAATTAAATATTAGAAGTTATCCTGCAATGTTTGGCCTAGTAAAATACATTACATGCAAACTATGAATTGAACTTTATGACGCTCTGTGTTCATTAATTTTATGGGTATATGGCTTCCCTCAACTCTTAAGAGGTCTTTCACCTTCTTTTTTTTCTTCAGTTCATATTTTTCATTCTTTGAATCCTTTATCATAAACCCAATCCTTAATATTAAGCTACGAATAAATTCAACCTTTAGACATAGGATACACTTCTCCTTAGATTTGCAACTGAAAAATCTAAGCCTACTTTGCCAGCAATCCTTAGGTAAAATTGAATCTTGAATAAATATAAATATATTGAACTCTGGAAGGCACTTGAAAGACCTATTTAAAAATAGATATATGTTTCAGTATGAATAAATTTCACAATAGTTTCATCAAGCGAAAAGACAATGAAGGGAGCATCAAAGAGAAAATCAGTGGACCAAACACATTTCATATCCAATGGAGTTGAGCAGTCAATTGCCTAACATGAAGCTTGAAAACCAGTAATTTTTCACCATGAATTCTTTTGTGTGCAAGAGAATTTTTTAATTATTATTTTCCCTATGTATATTTGTTAGGATGGTAGTGCTTGAGAGTATTACTGGAAACTTAAGGTGCCCTGGAGAATATATATGTGCATGTTTGCAATTCAGTATAATGTCTAACTTCAGTTTATTAAACTGGGTAACTCCCGACTCAAGAAGAGTTATAACATAACAATTATGTTGCACTAAAGGCCTTCTAACAACAACGGAATTATGAAAATTCAAAACCAGGGAAACTCTGGTCTAGTACCTTCAGAATACAGGCAGCTGTGGTTCAACCTTATGAGTACAGAGATTTAAAGTATAAGTGGTTAGTGTAGGCAAAGCCATTGCGGTTTGCTGCTATGGCTTGGAAGGGTAAGTTTCTAGGAGCTGCACAGATTTGCATATTTAAGCCATTTTTTTATATATATATGAGATAATAAAACAAGAGAGTAAAATGTTTCAACTGACGATCCAGGTGAATAAATAAATGCATAAATAAAATTAAAACAAACTAACAAAATATCCCATAAGCTTTTCACATAAAAATGTTAAAAAAAAAGGTTTTAAGTAAACACATCAATTTCCTAGGCATTTCCAAAACCTACCATTTTTCACAGGCTTCATATACTTAGTTACTAAAAGGAACGAAAATAGCAAAAGACAAAGTATTTATTGATGTGATACCCATACTTTTGATTACTATAGTATTGTTTAAAGTATATACTGGTAGGCTAGTAAAACAGCTTTCGATCTTACAATATTTTGGTGTTGATGAGATTACCTCTTCATCAAATCCCCTGCTTAGCCTGCAAACGCCAGGCTCTTCTTGACACTGATACACTGTTTCTGCTACTGGTTTTATAGCTGGCGTCAGAGCTCTTCCTTTGGAGCTTAGAAGGTAGAGTATTTTTGTAAATATTTTTTTTTTTTTTCCTAGGGTGAATATATCTGCTGAATTTAATCTATTACATAAAATCTAAGCAAGCAACATGAAAGTAGAGGAACAGCTGGTTAACAAATAGTAGACCTCAAGATTTGGAGATCCTGGGTCATGCCTTCATTAGCTTTAAATGAAAATTAGTTCAGTGGTATTGAAGAAGTCCCTGGTGAGTGTCTGTTTGAATCACAAAGCGCAATCTATTTATAGTTTGTTGATGTTGCTTTTGAAATACTTAATAACAGTGCTACAAATTTACAGTGAGAACTCTGTTAAGTCTACAGTTTGCTGGTGATCTAACAGGCATCATGGCTTTTTCTAAGCCTCACTCATAATGCATAAATAAATAAATAAAAATGACTAAGAGAAACCTTAACTTCAGAATCATGAGGGATATTCTACACATGGTGTGGATGTTCTTATTAAACATTAAATTGCTAATGTTTAATGTTCTAAAAGAAATGTAATTCTGAAGGAAATGTATAAAAGTAAGGAAATTCCTTACAGGTTATTTTCCGCTGTGTTTGAGATCTGTTAGAAGATTCTGTCTTTTCCTATGTATTTGTGTGTCAGATTGACGTACTCGATGCATTCCAGCCAGAAGTAATATATCTATAGATATCATGACACTTAATGCTATCTACAGTACTTTCAAAGTACCAAAATCTAGGGTGGGTTTTTTTTTTCTTCTCTGTACTATTTTGCATTTTTTCTGGCATATGTGATTTCTATCATGTTCTAAAATCCTTGCACTGTGACTTTGTTTCTGGAATAAGATATTTGATGCATATTGAAGTGCTATTTTAGAGTTTGTGTTCTATGATTCATGAGAGCTCTTGCACTGAAAGTGATATGATTTCTATAAGGTTAACATTGCAATAGATTGTTGAATAAAGAAATAGGATTTGATCTGCCTAAAAGCTAATTAGATGAAAGATAAACAGGTTTAATAGTGCATGTGGAGCTAATTTTTGTGTTAATCCATGCATTTTTAAAGTATGCACCAGTGAGATGCAGTAAAAAGAATATAATTTCTCATTGATTCAGTTTTCTAAGTGAAATACAAGGCAACGCATTCTCAGCTTTCGTTGACTCTAATTATATGTTGGATGAGGTTTTTTCCTAGTCATTTGCCTACACGCATTAGACTTGTTCAGTATGTTTCAACCATATATTATCTTTAATTATCTGAAAAATATCACATATTTTTTTCTAATTTGTGTATTCATAAGAAAAGCAAAATATAAAAGAAACATTACCCTAATTTGCTTGTGCCAATTAGGAAAATATTAATTATATTTTTTGAACAAGTAATTTAATATTTTGGTGAAGATACGACAGTATCTCCAATTACTTTCACTAAATCATATTTAAATGAATTAATGACAAGGTTTAATAACATTTCTTCTAGATCTGTTGAAAAAGTTTAACTATAATAAATATCTTGGGTATTGTTGCCTGACCTCTGCTTCATCAACATCTGCTCAGTTGCTCTTCATTTCCTCCCTCAAACACAGGACTAGTGATTAATATACCTTGTTTTGTTACCTAGATTGTTAATGAAAAATATTGGGTTTTCCCAATGAGCACAAACACATTAAAAAAAAAAAACAAAAACAACTAGAAGTGAGCTCCTTATGAACACTTCTAATTGCTTAGGCACAGTGTTTGGCAATCTCAAGTAATTTGCCATTAAAATAACGAATAGCATAAACTGTGATTTTTCATAAAAATTAACTTGTGCCAGCACCATTATTTTCATTAATTCTAAATAAAAAAGAATGTAAGGTCACCTGCAGGAACAGATGTGTGTAATTATCTCTGAGGTTCTGCTTTAGCTTTTTTTCTTCTTCCCTTGAAAAAATTACACTGAGAATGGGATCCAACCATGCAAGCATGCAGATGGTAGAGGTTGTCCAGGAGGCACTGGGAAAATTTAATATGGTTGTTGTTGTGAAGTACAACATTTTAATGAAAAATAATTATCAAGGGCCAAAAAAACCCACAAACAAAACAAACAAAAAAACAAAGAGCAAAAAAGATTGAAACAGTATATATACAGCTGTTATAATTAAAAAAAAAAAAAAGTGATGGTAGACTTCATTGACTTTTGTTTTGGGTATTGGTTTTCTTCTTTTAGGTGGAAAAGTCTAATTGCATAGCTCAAAATTCTTGTCTCACTTTAACTTTATTAAAGGCTATTTAAGGAAATATTTCTTTCCTCCTCAAATGCTGTAGGGTTTTGTTTGGGGTTTTTTTGGTTGTTTGTTTTTGTTTTTTTTTTTTTTTGCTGTTGTTGTTTGGTTTTGTTTGGTTGGATTTTTTTGTTTGTTTGTTTTTTTTTTTTTTTTTTTTTTTTTAAGGTTTTTTTTTTTTTGTTTTGTTTGTTTTTTTTTTTTTTTTTTTTTTTTTTTTTTTTTTTTTTTTTTTTTTTAAGGGGTTCGGTGGGCATGATGAAGGAAAAATAGAATTTTGCCCTCTGCATATTTTCCCTGTTGTTTCCGTATCTTCCACACAGCTATTGCATTCACAGAATACACAACTTAAAAAGTCAAGGGTACTTTTGAATTATGAATGATGCTTTACAAAAGAACATACAAGCTTCAGTCCTGTGTATACCTTCACCTAAACTCCGTTGTCTACAATATTACTAAACTACTGTATGAATGTCTCGTAAACTACCATACTAATAATGATCAGCCTTTTAAATAGAATAGTGTCATGGGCTCAGCCATAGCAGTCAATTTTCTCCTTCTTAGTAGCTGGTGCAGTGCTGTGAGTTTGACTTTCAGCCTAAGAACAACACTGATAACACCTATGCTTTTAGTTGCTGCTCAGTAATGTTTACGCTGATCAAGGACTTTCTGAGTCTCATGCTCTGCCAGAGAGGAGGGAAAGCAGGGAGGAAGCAGAGACAGGACACCTG
>JANRGW010000663.1:52730-63888 GCA_024733675.1 Psilopsiagon aymara | reverse complement strand
GCCACAAGTTAAAAACACAGTGCTGCACCAGCTACTAAGAAGGAGAAAAATGACTGCTACTGCTGAACCCATGACATGTGTTCACTCACATTTGGAAAGGCTGATGTGCACTGATGAAAAAAATCCCAGCTTTATCAATATATATTATTTTCCCAGTCAGTTTCCAGAAGCTAGCCCTATCTGTCTAGTTTATAGCAGTACTGCACAGGGAACTAAAGACAGCAAAATCTACATCAAATTAAGGAACTGACTGCGCTAGAAAATTGTGGGTTTAGAAAAAAAATAAGATCATTTATTTAGAATAAGATTGATGCCATGTGTATATATATATAATTTTTGACTTTACATATATACATATGTGAATCTACTAAAATCATCTATACAAAGGAAAAATATATATTTCCTAACGTGGCCATGCCATAAAATTATTTAAAAAAAAATAAATTACTTATTTCATTATAAGAAATATTTACATTTAGAAAAACTAACTTGTATTATCCATGATTTGTCTCCCTCCATGTAGGCATTTATTTTCGTATTGATGAGCTGAGTAAGCAAAAATGGATGCAGGCATGCTGTGGACTTGTACAGGACAAAGGCTACACATAGTCATGCCAGCTGCTGGTTATGGATTAATGTAAATCAAAGTTGTTAAGAAGCCAAGACAGTTATAACCACTACCAGCACTGCTCTGAAGTAGAGGTACAGCTGTGTGAAAAATCTCACAGTGCTGGGGAATATCGCAAAAATAAAATCAAAACATAAAGAAGTAACCCAAAATCCCCTTGGCTCATAAGATTTCCTGAAAGAGAAAAGCTTAGAGAAAATAAAGTAGTCTTTCAGTCAACATGTTCTCATAATAGTTTTTTTATGTTTTAATAAACTTCTATATGCCATTGTTGTTCAAGTGCTGGAACAATATCCTGTTGTAATAAACAGGTTAAATTTATCTCCATGACACTGAAGCCCAGTTATGCCATGATTTGTATGATAATGAGTAAGGAAGTGCTTTTGGAACTACCAGAATTTGCTATGAGACTGTTTTACAGATCAAGGCAGAAGGAGAATGGAATATAGCACAGACAACTGACCTGCCCCTGAGATGTAGTGAATAAATACATTTTTCTATTTATGGTTCAATAAATATTTGAGGGAACTTAAGAAAATAGTTTCCTTATTACCTTTGAATAATTGAATCATTTAGGTTGGAAAAGACCCTTAATATCATTGAGTTCAACCATTGTACTTGTTTCAGATCAAACTTGGCAAGACTTTAGATTAGTAACTTGGCAGAGGCTGGTTTTACTCTTGCTGCAATGTCTGGATATGCTAGCAGCTTGTCTAAACCAGAATGATTTAATGAATTTACTAGGTGCACCTTCGAAAATACCGATTTCTTACTAAGTTTATGAATAGTCCACAATGTTACTATAGCACAAGAGACAAGAGAAAGGAGGAAACAAAAACATATAAGAACATTGCTTGAATAGCAGATGGCACCACTTTAAATTTCATAGACCAAAGGAATATGTCCATGATAATAATACCAGTTGAATTTAACTTCCAACAGCAGTAAAATATTTGTTATAATTTGGTACTGTAAAATTCTAGAGCATTATTTGTATTTTAAATCTAGCTGGGACTGGGGCTGCTGTTTCCAAAATAAATATGAATATGTATTTCAGCAACAACAGTAGGAGGTGTTTCTATGTGAAAGAAAACATGAACAATGTATTGACTTTTGTCAATAGAAAACTTTTTCTTGGCTTAGAAAAAGGTAATTCCTCAAGTTTATTTCAAAGACCACAGTCTTTATCTGTTACTTATTTGGCCTCTTATTCTTGCACAAGGAAAAGTTGATAAAATATAAACTTCAAAACTAATTCCAGACACCAGGCATTAACGGTTAACTATTGTGGCTGAGCTGCAGGCACAACACAAGTACTGGCACAGCTTAGTAAAGTTTCAATGTAACTACGGAGTTAACAGAGTTGAAGGAGGGCTGATTTTTTCATCCTGATAAATCTCTGAGGCACCTGCAAGTTTGCTGAATTGTTAGCAATTGAAAAATAGCAGAAAGCTCATTTGTTGAGAAGGCATAATTTCAATAGTTCCTGTGAGGAATTGAATACACTAGCTCACATGCCACTGCTGAGAAAAATATAAATAAGTTTGTCTGTAAAAAAGGTAGAATGATTCAGTTGAAATATGACAAGGTGCATGGAAGGTTGTTTCTCTAGTTTTCTAAAAATCTTTGGCATAAGGTGCGATTTTCTGAGTGAATGTGCAACAGTTGGCGAATTACTCTATTACCTCCAGCCCATAGGAAAGCCTTTGTTGCACTATATTCTTCTTCTTCTTTGGGGAATTAAATCAGCATGTGAAACAATCCTATGATTACTTGAGCATAAATTATTTGAGCTTCTCATTAACAAGGGATATTGCTTTAAACGTACTGAGAACACAGTCTATCATCACTTAAAGTCGGAGCATTGCTAGATGAAGACTGACTTTTGAATTTCCTCAAAAAAAAATAAAAATAAAAGACACAGTTTCTACAAAATTAACACAAAAGAAGATAAACTTTGAATAATAAACTTTTAAAGAAGCATTGGGGGAAACAGAGTGTTTTTAAGAGCACCGGTTTGACTCCTTTTCTACTAAGATATGGAATGTCAGACTCACATTTTGGGTTACAAGTGATAAGAATGTGAATTTTTTGCCAGAAGTTTTTTTTTTTTTTTTCTTTTTTTCTACCAGAAAAGTTATTATTTTTGACAAGTTGCAAAGAACTTATGCAGAAAATGTGAAAGATACCTATGAAATAGGAGAGAAGGATAAGAAATGCAATAAGGCAAGGCCCAAACAGAAAAAGACTGATGGGATCCTGTATTTTTTGAGCTTTGCAGAACATAAAGGGCAAAATTTATGTGAATTTTGCTGTCTAAAAGTTAAGTGCCTCACGTAAACTCTCTCCCCTTTTTTGAAGCTGAGAAAGAATCTCAAATTGAGTTCTACACTGTTTAGCTGTGTCAGCTAAGCCTCTTTGGAGAGGGGTTGTCTCAGCAAAGAGAGGTGGCAAAAGAATACGGTTTTATGCAGAACGGTTATTCAGAATTGGAAAGCTTCCTGTTCTTTGTTACATTCTTGACTGTGTGCAGAAGCTTTTTAGGAGCATTCTGATTGGACCGGGCAAAACCCTGTGTGAGACCCTACCTTAAATTTTTAGCAGTAAGTTCAATCAAATTCCAATTCCTAGCAATATTGCCTATTTAATAGTAGAGATCTAGCTTTTTATTTAGAGTAGAACATGACTGAAATAGTACACACAGATTTTTTTCACTGAAGAAAGTAAAAGAATATCAAGCATTTCTTGTCAGCGTTGTTTCAAAGCCAGAAGCTTGTTATCTCTTTCCTTCCCTCATTCTTTCTATCTCTTTTTTCCTTCTTTTTCTCTTCTCTCTGTCCTTCCTTTATTTTTTTTTTTTTTTAATTTTACTATTTTTTCTATTTCTTCCCCATCTCTACTTAAACACCTAAAATGGAGTAAACATTCTTTTCTATCTAATGGGATCAGCTTTCACCCTGAAATGTCAGGAGTTCGTAAAGCATTTTAATTTTCATCTTGTCAATCCTTGCAGGACAAATGCTTAGGGTTAGAAAAACAGTATTACTCAAAGTCAGAAGGGTTGAAGGATGCCATGATGTGGATCTGGAAGCTGTATTCTGCTGGGGATTCAGCAATATACTTACCATGTGAATTTGAGTAACTGCAGTCTTATCGCTTTATGTGGTTCTTAAACCTAAGGATCTGATCTGTGCATGTACACTTCAGATGATATTTTTTTTTTAGCTGTCTGGATTTTCATAGACACCTTATTTTTTTTTGCCTTACCTTTACACATGTAAATCTGTGGCTTTCACAAATCAGCAATCTGTGATATTGCAGTTTGGCGTGTCTTTTTACCATAAGGCTGCATAAAACAAGGACAACTTTATATTGCAATCCTTTTGATCCTTAAACTTTACTCAAGAAAAACTTGTCATGGAATAATTATTTACATTTTTAAGAGTTATGTCAAACTTGACAGTTTGGGAGATAAGGACACAGTATAAGAACTCAAGAACAAATTATTGCTGGTTAGAACTCAAATGTTGGAATTCTATAATCGGATCCTGCCAGCTGGTTTCTGGAGCCTCCTATCTCTCTGGCTGTCACGTCTGCTTCGTAATGCCTGTTTTATGTTTGCTCTTCTTGCTGCTTTGTTGGCTGACCAAATCAAAAGATAAATGAAGTATTAAGGAAGCAAGAGCAGCTGAACCACTGGCTTCATCAGAGTGCTCAGAGCATCATCAGCTTTTGATAAGACTGCCACAGCTTGTGATTGCATATCATAACTGTTTCTTAGTTACCACTCACAATCAAAGTCAGAAAAGAGGGATTGTGGGAAAGCCAGATAATGACCTTGGCAAGTGTCTAGGAACAGAACTGAGAAATTATTTACAGCACTTGCCTTCAAGGGGTAATTTGGCAATAGAACTATAAAGCAGGTTTGTGCAGGCAACACTGAAATTAGTAGTAGACTTTTAAATATTAAAGCACTCTAAAAATAACTGCAGATGGAATAAGGGAGAACAACCTCTGAGACCTATTTTCCACCTCAGCTGGCAATGTACAATTTTTGGTTTAATAACAAAAGACATCTTATTAAATTACATTAAAGAGAGTCTGTTGCTTCATGCAGGTGTCAGGGTGGTAGTGCTGCTAATACCTACTGTAGACCCACATGCTGCTATGAAAAGCCAGCCAATGCTTCAGGACATATTACATTCATGTATTATCTCCTGGTGTTCTGAGAGCATTTAATTAAATTTTATGTTTGTAAAAAAATGGCTTCATATATCTTATGACATTCATGTATACATAGGCAGATGGACAGACATTTGAGAATCACCCGTTCAAATCTGTGCTCAGGAATGAAAGGCAGTGAAGAATTGTGATGACAATTTGGCTCCTCAGACTGCAGGAACTGGTGTATGAGCGATAGATAAGTCATTTTCTCATAATTTCAGACCATGCCTCTTTAGATTATAATAAATTGACGTTTCAGTGATAAAAAGGTTTTTTTTTAAACACTGCAATGGGAAAAAATATTAATGACGCAGTATTACTTCCTGATCATACTAATAAACTGAATGTTCAGCACAAAGCATTCCAGTGTTCTATTTTATACCATATGAAATGTTTTCATCCATAGATTGCCTGTAATGTTTTTCAAATACGTTGCTTTTCTCAAAAAAGAAAAAAAAAGGCTCTGTCCAGCTAGTGTAAGACACAAATAAAATGTACCATAATGAGCACATACTGCAAAAGTATGGTCTGCTCATATTTAAACTTTGTTAAAGACTGCGATGATGATAGATCATCACATTCCCATAAGAAAATGTTCTATGGCTATAAGAATTATCCAGTTCTGTCAGGATTAATATTATCTCTACTGGCCTTGGTCCAAAGGGATTTACAGTTTGTGGTTAGGGGACTCTGGCTCAGATGAGGCAAAAATTATCTGAAAGAAACTTACATACTTTTTTTAACAGTCTTCAACCCTTTACCTAATCTCTGCCCAGGCAAATGTGTTACAAAGTTATAAAGAGTAAGCTAGATTCGAAAAAGGACAAAGTTGTAATTTCTGAGATTTTCAAATTCAAGTGCTTGTATCTTGGATTTTAGTTTGTTCATCGTCATGAAGAACTTCAGATCTTGAGCAAGACATGTCATTCAACAAGCAACCGCATCTCTGAGCTCTTCAAAGTATATATTTGTTACCTTATTATTAAAGAAAGTAGTCAATTTTTTCTCCCTATTCGTCTTCCTCATAGACCAGTTGTGATCTGTAATTATTTTCTCATTAGCTGAAATTGCTCAAAGTTTTTCTAATATACAGACTAAGAGAAATCATTATCATACTGGGTCACCTCATTAGTGTTGTTGTTTATTCAAATTATAAGACTCGCTTTCTGGCTGTAACCAGTAGTAACTCACCATCCTCAGTGACTACAAAGTACATGCAAACTTTGCATAGAATAATGGATTTTGGAGAATACATTTGGGTCATTAGCACAACATGCTCCTCTTTTCCCTCTTCTAAATGTTTCCATTCCTAGTGTGACTGGGTTAAATTTTGGTATTTCTTGAAAGAAGCTATTCTTTCTCTTCTTTGCATATCTACTGACTAGAAGCCAGCATGATACTCAGCTAGTGTGGTGAACAGAAAGTGCTGCAGTATCGGTCCATGGACTTCAAAAAGCATTGATACTGAGAATCATTGAAAATCAGAGATGAGTTCCCTGAAAATTGTAATACTGTCCTAAAATAAGGCATTCCACAGCCAAATCTTTTCTTTGTTTGTTGATTTTCTAGTCTATAGGTTAAACAAGTTCAAATACCATCCCTCTCCCCAACCTAAAGGCGAAAATCTTAAACTGCTGTAAACTAATACCGCTTTACTGATTTCAGTAATACTTCCACTATCAATATTGGGTACTTGTAAGGACAAAGACATGGCGTTCAATTGTACATACAACATAAAGATTCTATCCTAGTTAAAAAAAACCCACCAGCAACAGACAAACAGAGCAAAACATGAGACTTTAGTGAGGCTTAAGGCTCAATTTAATCAGAAAGACTGTCTGTCCTGCACAACCTTTATCAATTTTGCCTTGTCAAACTATGCTAGTAATTTCATGTTTATATGGTGGAATTATGAATATGATCGTTCATGTGTGAATATCAGGGATTCAGGTGAATTAAAAGCTCTTGCACAAACATTCATATAACAAAACAGCTGTACAAATGTCTGTGATGAAATTCAGATTGGAAAGAGTACACGGGTAGAGCTTAATTTCACAGCTCATTGAAGTCTCTGAAAGCCTTTTAAGTGAAACCAATGAGTTTGTTCAGAGAATGAAGTATTATGCGAGAGCACTCAAATATATCCCAAGGGCTACAGAACCTTACTCACATTAGAATGATAAGCAGATAGATGTGACTTAGATTTGTAGAACAGCTAACTGGGGTTATGGACATAAACAAGTTATCCTGGGATAACAAATTATGATGTATTAGCTACACCACAGTAGTAGCTTTTTTGAACATCTTCACTCTGAAATTAAACAAAAGGCTCTATGACATGGTATATGTCTTAAGTTAAATGAGAGTAAATTTGTTCTAGAAGTGACATATTTCAGCTGTCCCAAATGACAGCTCCTTGAATCTTGAAGCTATGTTTTGAAGCTTTTGGATTCTTGAACTTTTACAGTTCAGAAATGTTATATACCACAATCAAGTTTACCATTATTGAGATTGAGGATGAAGAGAGCACCTGGAGAAATTATGCAAATGAGATTCAAGCTTTTATAAGACACTGAAGAATTTTAAAATCTACCTGGCATTTGGCTAACAAAGCAGAAAGAATGAATGGAAAAAAGGAGCATGCACAGTCATTTAACTATGAATGGATACTGTGTTATAAATCAAGAGGAGCAGAGTTCACCAGTTCCATGCATTATTATCACCTTAACATTTTTGCTTGGAGTTCAGCCCTGACAACTTCAGAAGTCAGTTTTTTTCAAAAAGCAATAATTAGAATTTTTTTCTATATTTTAGCAGCCTGCAATATGGGACTTTTAATCTGTATGTTATTTGCACATTTTTACAGAGTTAATGGACATTTTTATTGCATCTGTCCTGCTGTTGTTCTATAAATATACTGAATAAGTGCCTATGGGCCACCACTGATCTTTCTTTTAAGTACAGGAAAAAAATTAAAAAAAGAAAAAAGGGGGGAAAAAAAGGAAATTGAAAATATCTTGGTAGAAAGTTAAAATTAGCATCCACTGTTGAAATTACTGTTTTCTATTACAGATTCTTGGAATAAGACTATGACTGATACATTATCTTGTAAAGTTTCAATTCCAATTCATAATCCCATTTTCAGACTAAATACACAGTTTTGTGTCTAGAAAGCCTTACCCAGGAAATATATATATGTACATGTATGATCCTGCAGATATTTGACTTTATTTTTCTAAATAGTATGTATCAAGAATGATATATGCTTAGCATATGATATTTATACCACCAGATTTGGTTGCATCCATTTCTTTTCACAGTAAAAAATCATTTTGAGGTTAGTTGCAAGTTAATACTAGTGGAAGTTGCTTACATGTAATTTTCAAAAAGCATGTCTCCAACAGTCCTGATTTCTTTTATTAATGGATCATGCAGACAGATCTTTGCAAAGTCCCTGATAACTTGCAAACATAATACTTCTTATAAGTAAATTCCTTCCATCTTAATTAAGCCCTTGTGGGTCAGTAGAATAATTGACAAAGATGTGACCTACTACATTATGTTCTGTGATTTTGCTAAAGAAAAGGGATTTAGTAGTTTCTTTAGTGTACCAATAGTTCATAATTATATCATTTTACACATTTAGTACCATTTTAGTGAATAGGGTTTCCCAGTTAAGTGTAGGTATATGAAATCAAAGAAATACTTTCAATTCATTATATTTTCAAATGTACTGTTATTAAAATCAAGGAAACTTCAAATTAGTCTTGAGATTAAATAAATCACTATTAGAGAAGACAGTAAAATAGCCTGGTTACCAATTCAATACCTTTCATTCCTGTGAAGTTGCAATATTCCAGTAAGACTCAATATCCCTATAATAATAATAATATAATGGGATATAGCCATTCCTAAAAGGATAACGCTCTTCCCTCCAACTTCCCAAAAGCCATTACTGTTGATTGCAAATTATTAACCAAAAGTAATTAAAACGTGCTTCATAGGTATATCTTGGTATTCAGAAAATAACTCAAACTAGGAGGAATTTTAGTGAATAAAGAAATGATTCTTAATATGTTGAGATATATGAACACTGTGCATCCAGTTTTATAGAAAATCATGCTTGTTAGACTAAGCTGTTGCTGATAAGATATGTGAACTGCTTTTCTGAGACTTCACTGTAAGCTATAGAGTCAAGAACTGAAAAATGTCAGTAGTGTAAAAAACTTGTATCTGTTAATTATGAATAAGTAAATAGGCAATGTGTTATCTCTGTGAAAAAGAAAAATACAATACCACTGTATATCACATCAAATATTTCCAGGAAAATGTAAGAACTGATGCCCCTAGCGGTGAGAAAAGAATGTGGCAAACTGCCTTTTCTGTAGGCAGTGTACAGGAACCTGAAAGCCATGAAGGATGGTCATTGTTCACTGAGCATTTTGCTTCAGCCGTAATATTTCATACTAGAAAGGCTATTTGATCAATTAAAAACAAAGCGCTTGAGGAAGAATATCCTAGAAAGGAGTATTGTACAGATAATACCTCCCATGGTAGAGGTAAAGTAAATATGCTAACCTATGCATGTTCAAGGGACAGATGCTACAAGCACACAAATGCCAATCAACCTATGGAAATATGAAACAGATGGAGGATCTTGGATAAAACATAAGTGTTACATCAAATTGCTGTGAACCTGACATTTTACTGTAGGAACATTACATAGCAGGTCTTTCTTTTCAAGCATATTCCCTAGATACAATGATAGAAAAGTAGGATGTGATGTGTACTGCAATCTGTGCAGCAAAACAAAAGCTGAACAAAATACCTTTTCTAAGACAAAATCTTGTATGTACAATTCCTCTGTGAATTTGTGTTATACTCAAAAATTTTTTTGTAGACAGAGAGGAAGCACACCTTATATGCACGTTGTATATGCATATGTATATACATAGCATGTGTGTACATATATTTTCATGTATGTGTATATAAAGACAAACATTTAGTTTTAAAACAACTGAAATCTTAACAGACTAGTTCAGGAATCATTACTAGTATAGATCTATTTTTTACAGAATAAGAAATGATAGCAGAGTTAGAATACAGAAAAAGTCTCAGTAATAATGGTATAATTAAAAACATAACACATAATACTTAGTTTCTGTCTCTTTTCCTGGTTTTGTGCTAATTCTTTCCTTGTTCCTCTGGCTTGTAGTGTTTTATTCTGGTGGTGGGGTGGGATGTTTAACATGTTAGAGAGAGATGCAGGTGTTTGGAGTCCATCACTGGGAGGAGTATGATGTTCATGTGAGTTTTTCCTCTCTACAGGGAACACGTTCAGAGTCTTTTAATGTATTTTTCTTAACACAGTTATATGCATTTTCCATATCTCTGCATCTCCTTGTCATATCCAAATGCACTATATAAGGTGTCTTTTATGTACGCGAGATACTATTCCTTCATTTCCCTTGCCGCCCAAAACTGAGTTTTGCTCACCTCCAGGTCTCCATTTCTTTACCTGACAATTACTGATTTGCTCACAGTTCATCATCTGCAGATCTAAGCCTGATCCCCATCTCTAGTCCTCCCATGCAGGTACCCATCTGTGCTTCACTCTGTCTCCACTTTTTTGAACACCCTTGCTATCGTACTAGGCATGTTTTTGTCTACACTGTATCACTGTGTGCAGAGACATAAATGTCATATTACAAATAGAATAGCTGTTTATTACTGCTATCTGCATGCCTGAACCAAATAAGAAAAAGTAAAACAAATGAGCCTGGTCAAACGGTGAAATTGCCTTTAAAGTCATATCAAGGCTGCATGAAGGTCAAAAAAAGGTTCATAGAAAACCTGACAAAGTTCAGTCCTAAGACTTTGCATATTCAGTACAAAGCCTGTTACTAGCAATGGCAATACCGTATTACAAGGCCACATGGTGTCTTGCATTTGTCACTAAATAAAAAGGTTGATCAGAGTGATTGGTAAATATCGAACTGTAATGCAGATAATGAGAAAACGTTATGTTCTTAATTTAAGGAGTAATGTTATACCTAGTAACTCATATATACTGACAATTGCCATGTGTCGTGCCATTGCAATGCCAAGATTTTGTTAGAAACTTGACCTGTGTAAAGCAGTTATCTGTGAAGTTGTCTGTGTCATCTGCGTATAAAGCAGAGAGGAACTAAGGGAAAATTCCTGCACAGCACCAACACTGCTGTGTGAAGGTTGTCGTGGTTTAAGCCATAAATCAGCCATGCAGTTTGTTCACTCACTTCCCCCTTTTTCTTCCCTCTGCTCCTG
>JANRGW010000663.1:0-47221 GCA_024733675.1 Psilopsiagon aymara | reverse complement strand
CCTTAGTTACTAAACTGTTCTTATCTCAACCTGAGGGAGTTGCATTCTTTCGATTCTCCTTCCCATCCCTCCAGGAGCAGAGGGAAGAAAAAGAATGGAAGTGAGTGAACAAACTGTGTGGCTGTTTTACAGTTTAAAACCACGACACTACTCTGTACATTGTTACAGTAAATGACTTTACTTCTTTTGGTTAAATTCAGTAACAAGTCTTGGTGGTGCTATTGTACTTATTCTTTTCACCTCAAGATGAAAAGGACTTTTTATTGCTGTTTGCTTTAAAAAAAAAATCAAATATTAAAGTGATAGGGTGGAATGTTGAATTGCAGCACATTGATAGTATATGAAATATTGTTATTCTTCAACTTTCAGATATTATTACAGAAGGAACAGAAGCAAAACTGTTAAAAAGACAGAGTTACAGGTGCACTTAACTTGAACAAACTCCAAATAGTTTTCAGCATATTAAATAGAAATGTTTCAGAGAACACTTACAACAATTTGTGCATTTTTAGTGATTTCGAGAAAACAGATTGAGGGGAATTTGAGAAGAAGGTGAAGAAATAGCCATGTAGAAATAAGGCTCATGGTAATTGTGAACTTTGATTTCATGTGAATTTTAAGGAGGAGGGAGGGGTTTGGGCTGATCTTTCATTTCAATTTTGTAGACTGTTTGGAGCTCAGTTTGCTCAAGTTCTAAATGCTTTCCAGAATACAACAGGTGTGTGTTACACTCATTTACAATACCATTATTGCTAGAACTGGGACTTTTAATGATTTCTACACTGTAGTAAATAGTGTAAGCTATGGTAAGCAAAATTATGTGCTTATGGTGCAATATTATCTTATTGTAGTTCATGATTTAAGCTATCAAGAGGTAAGCAGCTACTACAGAGTTCTAGCACCTTCCCAACATTCCAACATTATAATGTTTTAGTGTGGCAGGAAAAGTAAAAGCATGTTAGAAAATCTTTACAACCTTCTGAGTGAGCATTCCATGCTTATTGCAGTCATAAGCCCTGAATTTATATTTTAGGCAGTTTATCTCTGTACTATGCTCCTAATAGTCGGTTTTGTATTTATATTCTTTTCTTACTGAAAGTTTTCATTCAGAAAACTATTTAGTCAGAAGAGGTATTCCAGAAATTGAAAATTACTGAATATTATGTACTGAACTTGACCAGTGCTAAAGTCTCACTTTTCAACTGATAAATAAAACCCTAACTCAAACCCTACTCTTGAAGTCCACTGCAAATCTGACCATGGAATGAGGAAACAGATTGTCAGTGTGTACAGAGCATGTTCTGTGTAGCTCAAAGACACTGAACATGAGCTGCATTGGTGCACTGGCTATTTATCTGGGTTTTCTGAGCAGCTGCAGACAGCTGGAGTCCCTGTCCCGAGAGAGGTAGGCAGAATCTCAAAATCCTAGAGAAATTCTCCCATTCTCACATCATCTGCGAAGGCAAAAGATCAAATTGGACCAGAAACACAGAAGGCAGTGGTAAGAGTAAGTCTCTTTCGTTCCCTGGCTTTCTCAGTAAGGTTCCATAGGATATAGCCCTAGAGGGCAGGGGGCACAAGACTCTTGGTTGATATTCAAGGATCACCTGCTGCATGCTCAGGAGTAATACATCCCTGCTAGAAGGAATTAAAGACTTAATTCCCCTACAAGAGAAACTTAATCTGTACTATCTGCTGCAGCATTTTGTTGAAGAATGAAAGTAAACAAAGCAAAAATGAAAAAAAGAATAATGCTGAGTAAAAACAGGGGTTCAGGAATGCTGTGGAATGGGTGATAATAGCAGAATGCAAAAGTCAGTGCTAGTTAATCACTGAGCATCACTGATATTTCTGTACTTTTTTTGAAAGATAAATTTGGTCTTCCAGAGAAGTGAGCATTTGAACACACAAGAAGTTAGGCAAAAATGTCCTGGAATAAAATTTGTGGTTTACTTGGTGTATTTGTAAATGGTTTCTAGTAAATCAGGGTCCAAGGGGGAAAAAAAAAAAAAAAAACAACCCTCAAAATATTTATGCAGCTATAAAGCAGAAACAGCTAACTATGTATTCAAGGAAAACCAAAGAAGAAGGCTTTAGTTCAGATGATCCAACACTCAAAGAACCTACAATATGATCCAAAGACAAATTATTATTGCTGGAGTTTGCTTGGAGCAAAAATGTCAATATAGAATGTATGTAGTAGACATTGTAAAATATCTATGCACAGATTATTTAAATAAAATCTTAAGTCTTTGATCAAACTGCTCCTTAATATTTGTTTAAATCCAAATGCAGTGAAGATCCAACAACCAGTTCCTTTCTCCAGGAAGAAATGCAACAGCATTTGCAGGTTAAACACAGCAGCAAAGGTTCTAGGCTCAAAACATAACAACCCTGAAATGAATTGAAGGAGTCCTTATTGAAAGGAATGAAAGGAATAAAAAAAAAAAATGAATGCACAAAAGAAAGTAATGTGGTTTAAGAAATATATCAGCTGCAGAAAGAGTGGACCAATTTACTGCGGAGACTCCAAAAAGGTTTTAGACTTAAAATGAATGTCTTTAGTATCTATTGAAATCAGCGGGCTAAAACGGAGTAGCCTTTGTCCTTAAAGTTTTCTAAGGCATTTGTTTTGGTTGCTCTCAGCAGAATTTCCCAAAGAAGACTTACACCTTTAAAGCTAAGCAATGCAGAACTGTATACACCTTCAAGTAATCTGTAAAAGACTAGAGACTTGAAAATAAAAAGTCAGAATTTGCTGTAATTGCATTGGTCACCTGTGACATGTTTTGTAGAGCTATCTCCACACACTGGGCTCTGATACAGGTAATGGGATTAGTCATGAAATTTTAAACACTGGCCTCACTTCTGTGAAAACTGTAACTCAAGGGAATTAACTTGCAAAATATATTTTCATCTTCGAGGTTACTAAGTAAAATAGTCTGGCCACTGATAATTCAAATATTATAGTTGTGTTTTTTCTTTGTTTTGTTTTTTTTTTTTTTTTTTTTAAAGGAGTGGGCGTTATGGACTTCATCCTGGTTTCTAAATTTAGTGAAGTGAGTAAGAGTGAAATTCCAGTCTATTATTGGAAAAAGGGGATATAACCTCTATTTTCAAGACGGGGAAAATGGAAGACCCACAGAACTACATAGCTGTCAGTCTCACCTCTGTGCCTAGCAAAATCTTGGAGCAGATTCTCCTTGATGGCATGCTAAGGCATAAGGCACTTGGTAACAGCAAACATGGCTTCACTAGGGGGAAACCCTGCCTGACCAACCTGGTGGCCTTCTATGATGGGGCTATGGAACTGATGGACAGGGACAGAGCAGTTGATGTCATCTACCTGGACTTGTGCAAAGCGTTTGACACTGTCCCGCATGACATCCTTATCTCTAAATTGGAGAGACGTCAGTTTGGTAGATGGACCACTCCATGGATAAAGAATTGACAGGATGGCCGCACACAAAGATTTGTGGTCAATGGCTCAATGTCCAACTGGAGACAGGTAATTAGCGATGTCCCTCAGGTGCCAGTGTTGGGACCAATTTTGTTCAACATCTTTGTTGGTGACATTGACAGTGGGATTGAATGCACCCTCAGCAAGTTTGCTGATGACACCAAGCTGGGTGGTTTAATTGATACGCTGGAGGGAAGGCATGCCATCTAGAGGGATCTTGACACGTTTGAGAGCTGGCCAATGGCAACCTGATGAAGTTTAACTATGCCAAGTGCAAGGTCCTACACCAGGGTTGGGGCAATCCTAGGCACAGGTACAGGCTGGGCAGAGAAGAGATTCAGAGCATCCCTGAGGAGAAGGACGTGGGGCACTGGTTGATGGGAAACTGAACATGAGCTGGTGTCAGTGTGCTCTCGCAGTCCAGAAAGCCAACCGTATCATGGGCTGCATCAAAATCACACAGGAGGAGTTGATTCTGCCCCTCTACTGTGCTCTCATGAGATCCCACTTGGAGTATTGTGCACAGTTCTGGTGTTCTCAATATAAGAAAAACTGTTGGAACAAGTCCAGAGGAGGGCCATGAGAATAATAAGAGGGACTCTTCGTTAGTGACTGTAGTGTCTGTACAAGGCATAATGGGTTTAAACTTAAATGGGAAATTCAGGTTAGATGTAATGAAGAAGCTCTTGACCATCACCTCATGGTGAGGCATGGGACCAGGTTTCCCAAAGAAGTGGTAAATGCTGCATCCCTGTCAGTGTTCAAGGCCAGGCTGAGCATAGCATCTGGTGACACATACTAAGGTGAGGCACCCCTGCCCATGGCAAGGGGTTGGAACTAGATGATCTTAAGGTCCTTTCCAACCCTAACTATTCTACAATTCTATGAAATTCCTTGTTTTGTTCTGAGATGTTTTCTTGGTTTGAGAATTGTAATCCAAAATCAAATGCTTTTTAAAAAGTATCAAAAATATTTTGCAGTAATCTTTTTGAAAGTAGCTGATTACAGAAAGCTAGCCATTTCCTTTATGCACAGAGAGCTTGGAACAGTGGGTGTTATCTTAGAAGTGCAAAATTTTTGCCTCAAGCCAATGCCTAGAATTCTCTTTTCTGTGCCTCTGTCATCCTGGGACCAAGTCCTTTTTGCTCCACAGGTTTTCTCAAAGGTGAGGTTTCTCTGGGATGTGTCAAACTATAAGATTTATTCCCCAGTCCTACTTTCGCTGTTATTACTACAAAGCAACTTAAATTCAATGGACAGGCCAGGATTCAGACAGAGGAACATATATGCAAATACAGCACTGGAAGGGGGAAAGAAAATTTTGTAAATAAGTTATTGTTGGCTCTGGACCTCCCGGTGTTCTTGTTTTCAAAACCTTGAACTGCATTAAGATTCAGATTCCTTACATCTTTCCCACAAGGTGCAGCACGTCACCTCTGTAATTGCTCTAATGAAACTCTTTCTGGAGTCACTCTGTAAGCTGATTTACTGAAAAAAGGCATTTCAAAGTCCTAACTGGGTGTTAGAGCAAGTTATTGAAATACTGGTCTGATGAAAAAATGATTGAAAGCTTATTAGACCTGACAGATATTATGTTAAGCTTCATTTCTATGTAGTTTGGGTGCAGTGTTAAATTCCTTAACATTGCACAGAGGTCCATAACTTGTACATTAATGAGCATTGTAGGTGTGAAAAACAAATACTAGATTCTAATGCGTTTAAACCTGAAACACTATTTGAAGGATGTTCAAGAGCATTGCTGAAGTCTGAAGAGAATAAAATAGATTCAGAAAAAACAGTTTAAGTACCAGCAGCACTGCTCTAAGTAGGCAGGTATAATGGTATTAATAACAAGTAATTTGAAACACATACATATACACAACTTGATACATCTATACATACATACAAAACTTTGGTTTTTTTACTTTTTTTTTTTACTATTGATACATAACCTGAGTTTCAAGGTCTCCTGAGAATTCAGAAATGTTAACATTGCAAGATTGTTATGTAAGAATGTAGTCAAAATTAAAGGCTGTATTGAGCGATATTTGGAAAAACATCAGTCCATGTTTTGTGGCAAGTCTTTAAAGACTGATAATTTCAGTAGTCCACAGATAAACAAGCTAGCTAGAAAAAATGTGATCCAAAAATGAGCAAGTTGTCAGTGAATATGCATGTTAACACAATGGATGTGTTATTAAATAAAGAAAACAGGTGTCTTCTGTAGAAAGATCGGATAACTTTATGCAGTAGTCTCTCATTTTGATGGTGCAGAATAGCCACAAAGTTTACTGTAACTTAATGACATAGATGGAGCTGCCTCAGGTTTTGGTATAAAAGACTGTAGCTATTCTAGCTAACATGCAGTTTCACTTTTTTGTATAATGAAATTGGCAGATTATTTTGTAGGTGAGCAAAAATGATTGCTTATAAACTTTGTACTGCAATAGTATGTATAAAAACACTGCTAGATTATCATTAAAGGGAGATTTACCACTGCTGCTTGAGACTTATCTTATATTCTAAAATCTGGTTATAATCTGTATGCCACAACATGTAATCTACAGCTATAAAATCTATTATATATTTTGCTTATCTACTGATCACAGCCTACAACAGACCCGATTCCACTTTGCAGTGCCACACCTGAGTGGTGGTGTGAAAGCCTGCATTTCAATAACCCATTTTCCAATACTTAAAGTTTGCTTTTAATGGTTTCATGCTCAGCAAATGACATAAAGTATCCAGACTGATGAAATTACATAACTAGATCCTTAGCCAATATATATATATATATATATATATATATATAAAAAAAATAAAAAAAAAATCAGTGTTTAAAAGATGCCTTCCCTCTGCGGATAAGAATCTGGTATCTCGGTAGGCAACACAACCAAGATAGTCAGGGATTTGTACTAGCATTATCAAGCTGAATTATTAAATAATGGTGCAAACTTAAAAATAAAAAAAGCAACATGCATGCTTTAAAATTGTATATTAAATGAAGGTATTTTAATGAGAAATTTTAAAGAGAAAAATAAATGAGATCTCCACAGGAATCACAAGTACACCTCTTCATATTAAAGCTCTAAAGATGACTAATCAAATTCTTGACGATGAGACACAGTTCTACCTGTTTAACAAATTATTTCTAAAAATATAATTCTTACTGAAGTGAAAACAGATGCTTTCATTTAAGACTATGCATTAAAAATATAATAAATTATTACATTCTCCCTTAATGATTTATTTTAGTAAAATGGATTCTATACCTAAAAATTTATTTATACTTTATTAGCATGTCAATAACAGTAAGATTTAATTTTTTAATTTTTTTACTATAACGGTTTCTGGTTCTCAGAGAGTAGTGAAGTAGTAGCAAGTGTCAAAAGTTTTTTAGTTGAAATCATGTTCATTCTTACTGACTTCTGTAAATACTGTGTCAAACTTGTGTAAAAGCTAATGCTGGTAACTTTATTTTTATCTGAGAAGAGTTTCATTCTGTCTGCTATCCCACTGAAATGAATAGGACTACAAAGGAGTGCATGATTACCCAGGTATAAGGCCTAATACCAATGTGGAAGTCTTGCCTACAGATATTTTGTCTTCCCTAGAGGAATGGAAGTTTCTACTTGGAACCAGGAGCTTTTAGATGGAAGGTTTGCTTGAGTATTTTCACAAGCCAGAAAATCATTGCATTTCTACCAAATCTTCCTTTTTCAGACTGGTGTGCAGGCTGAAGCGGCTTTCTTCAGGAAACTTTTTGTGCTGTCCCAGTTATTTAGGGCATTTCTCACTAATTTAGATCCAAGAAAGCTGACACCTAGTTCAGTAACAGAAAGAAGCAGTCTGTGCTCCTCTTCTCTGAACTAAGACATCTAAGAATGTTGCTTTATCTCAAATGTTGTAGATTATGTGCCAGATATCTTATGGATTTCATTTACACCAAAATTTTGAAACTGAATATAGAATCAATAGAGCTAGACATTTCTGAAACAAACAAAGCCCTACATGGTCTACTGTAGAAAGTTACTGACATTAAAAATAGAAAAGAGATCCAGATCTATAGTTCTCCTGCATCTTAAATTCATGAAGGACTTTTTTTTTGTCAGTGTTAAAATGAAAACTTAAATGTATAAAACTAGAGAGAAATACAATTTAACTATTTAAAATATTATTATACCGTTTTAATACTGAAAGAAGATAATTGCTTGACTAACAAAGAATGTTGTGCAGTGAAATTACTTTGCAGTCCTTTGATTTTGTGACAGATTATCCTGCTTCTTGTCACCTTTATTGTTTATCTGATGCAGTAGGATCTAATTTTCTGAAATAGTCTTGATTGATAGAAAATATTTTGCAGTATTCAGTAGCATATAAAGATATTCTGAAAGCTTAAAAAAGTCAGATAAATTCAAAATTCATTGCTAAGACAGATTCCTTTTCAAAATTGGGGGGATTATAAATGGCATTATCCAAATAGGGACTAAATTTCTTCTTTCTTTTATCATCTAAACAGCATTTTTCATGATGTTAAATTTGTGTTAAGACTTTGACTGCATATTTTAAAGCAAAAACTGCAACGAGGTATTAACAATATAGTAATCAAGTGAATTCAAACCTTAATTTTCACTTACAGCAGTTTATTAATTCTTTGTAAGTGAAAATAACCATTTTCAAAAATAGCACATACAAAACATTTTCATGTCAAAAATAAGCACAGCATGTCATCCAAGGAACACCTGAAACCACTCACATGTGGACTTTGTGTACATAAAAGCCAAAAAGAATGAAATATAGTAGTGTCAGCCTGCCAAAATGAGTTCACACATCTTGGCGCATAATGAGCCTGATACAGCCATACACCTTCTAATATCACAGAACATTTATTGTTGGGGGATACACCAAAATGAATAAGTTTAGACTTAGTAAACCATTTAGAAAGATACAAGGATGGAAGACACTTTGATGGCTACATACAGACCTATAAAAAAACTTACAGGCAGCAGTCAGCAGTATATTCAAGTATTATGTCAAGTAAAATAGACATGAACATTTTCTGAAGTTTATTTTCATAATAATTAGTAATACTTTACTGAACCCAGTCTCAGGTCTTCTGCAGTGTGCTCATCCTTTTTCTGTCTTCCATAATTAGTACCAGCAAGAGTGGGTAAACTTGTACTTAGAAGAGATGAGAACTGGTTAATTGCGATGATACTTCTTTTTAAAGACTGTAGAAAAGCAATTCTTGCTTTTCCTTTTTCCCCTTCCTCTTCCCCCATTCATTTTCCTTCAGTTACTTTTCTGGTTTAGGCTTCGTTTACCCTAGACTCCTCATTTACTCTTCTTAGGCCTTTGTGGGGGACTACATGACTGTGGGCATGAAGTTAGGACTTAGCCTTGAAGATACCAAAGCTTATCCATGAAGAATGAGGGACCAAAGGTATCTGGATGGGAAAGCAGAAGGCATCTGGAGGACCAAGCAAGTCAAAGGGAGTCAACTGCAGAACAAGAGCCTGACAAGATAATGGTAGCCCGGCAAAGAGTTATCCAACAATGTGCTGCTCCTAACTGATGTAACCAATGGCTAAAAGACACATGTATGTTAGAAACTGCATATAAGTAAGGGTTTGTGATAGTAAAGAGGGAACTTTCTACTGAGTGACGGAAGAAATGTGTGTGTGTGTGCTTTTTGGCCATCTCAGCCATGACAGGCCTTATATGGAGAAGACATCCCCGTCATTTCTACCCAATATCTTCTGAAGAGGTAATGCCGTTAAATATATGGCCAGTAGTCTTGCTTCATTTTCTTTTCTGGGAAGTTCCTACAAGTATATGAAATTTTATTCTCCTGTTCCATTTTTTCTCACTGTTCCTTTTCTCTCTTTTTATGTTCAACTCTTATGTGTTTTCAGTCATGACTACTCGGGGAGTTGTGAGCTTTCTGTTCCTTGTTGTTTAACTGGCTCCACCACACAAACTCAATAACTTGAAACTCATTTTCAGTCTAGACTTTTGCACAGTTTACAAATAAATTTTGGCCTGTGCTTGGAAGCTTTGTAGGAGTGCCTGAAGGGACCTATCTGCCCCAGTATAAATCACAATACGATGAGCAGCTCACTGTCTGATCTTTAAATACGTGGCCTTTCTCAAGTAAAGGGATTCTTCAGCATTTCATCTGTTTCTATGATTCAAGCACTGCTGATTTTGTAACTATTGCTTTATTTTAACAATATCACAGGCTTGCCCTGATGTTGTTTCTATGGCAACCTGTCATCTTTTCAATTTGTTTGACCAGGGAACACAAAATGTACATTTGTGCAACTGTAACTTCAAAACAGCAAGTGAAAAAAAAGTAGAAAGCTACAGCAAAGTCTCTATTCCCTGCCCCTTTAATAAATGTAATATCCAAGCTTCTAGAGTTTTTACTGCTGATAATTTGTTTCATTTATGAGAAGCATAACATACAGAAGAGAAAAGAATACATAGTGCAATAACTACTACCATAACAATATTGGAACAAATCTTGAGAAACTACTGAAAAATAAACATTTTTTTTTTTTTCTGATTTCCTAATCTCTGGGTTTACAGTGCAATGACAGAAAGTAAAAATTGTACTATTATAAAAGATTTTTGTATTTCCTTTGCTTTTCTATTTGCTTGTAACACTGGGAGAGGAATGAAATGTTAAGATGGTTTAGGGTCAAATTCATGCAGAATGGAAATATGAAATAAACCCATATTGCTTCACTCTGGTTTTCACACAGCCATCTCTACATTACTACAATTTCCCTTCAGAGGCTGCAGTCCTGATGTTGGCAGAGTTAAAGTAACTCCAGTTGCTTTTTCACTTGTGACGAAGTTCCATTCTTTCCTCCGAGTCCGGACCTATTCTTCTTAACTTAGAGGCTTCATAAGTTACCTCATGAATACAACCACATGGACCAGTGACTGGCAAATCCTCATAGGTATGCTGGCTGTTTGATAAAAATTTTTATTGAGATGTCTTACATTTAATCAAATCTAAAGTTTTCCTCTTTAGGGACACAGCATAGTAGAAGCAAATGCACTTAGGGTTGGTAAAATGGTCTGAAATAAAACTTCCTTAGGTTTTAGCTTTTATTTAAAGATAAAAATATTTAGATGAAAAATAAAATATCTTCTATACTCTCAGAAATGTTTATTAATCTCATTTTTGATTCTGTATAAAAGATACAGATATGAAAGAAACCTAAATAGGACATACCTGAAACTTCACATTCTTAAGGTTTTGGTAAGGAGGATCCAGCTATGATTGAGATGCAAATTTGAAACATATAAAAGCTTTAAGACCTTTTTCATTAAAAGTTAAAATTCAGCATGTCACACTGGCCTTAACTGAGGTGCTGCATGTTAATGAATTTTATCTTAAATTTTATTATCGGCTCCTGTTCTAATTTGCCACCACAGTGTATTTGACATTAAATGGTTTGGGGTAAACAATCTGTTGGAAAGTGTTTGTCAAAATACTTTTGCTGTAAATTTTGCCAAGGGAAGTTGTGAATGCGCCATCCCTGGTGGTGTTCAAAGTTAGGTTGGACAGGACCCTGGGTGGCTTGGTTTAGTAGGAGGTGACCCTGCCCATGGAAGGGGAGTTGGAACTAGATGATCTTAAGGTCCTTTCCAACCCTAACTATTCTATGATTTTATGAAAATTAAAATGATTATCTTAACTCTTATGTCTGTGCTGATGTTCTCCAAAGAAAAGCAGATGTCAAACGAATTTTGCTTATGTTCTCACAGTGAGAAAACGGAAAACACTCTATGGGGAAGCTTTATGTACTGGTTTTCTAAAGTGTAGCTTCAATACTGGCCCAGGTAACTGCAGTGCTAGAAAAGACAGTTATACTCCCTGCATCTAGATTTAACATCTACAACAGGTTGTTTCCTCTGTCACTCTAATCTGGACGAGGGACATACTCAAACTCCTGCAAGAAATGTAAAAATAAGATAAATTGTAGAAAGATGTGAAAAACCTTGTTCTGAATCCATGCACAATGTATATCATTTGCTGTCAGCAAAGGAGTAATTATTTCATGCTAAGGAGTGTGAAAAAGTCAAAAAGTACACAACACAAAAGCGAGTAGTGTAAAAAATATTTGTCAAGATAGAAAATACAATCTAATGATAAAAGCATTTTATACGAAAAAGGTTTGCATAATATTGACTACAAATTAAAAAAAAATACAAATCCACTTGTTTGACAACGTATGCAATTACAGAGAAATTGCAGAAATTCTTTAATGAGCTACTTAAAGATAAAAAGATAGATTAAAAAACTCGAACCCAATTCACAGATAGAAGTACAGTATCACTGAGAAATAAAGATGAGGGGAAAACATAGATCAGGTACTGGCTAAAACAGATCAGGTATTAAGGAAAAGATAGATATAGGATCGAGATGCATGCAAACATTATATTTGCATGCATATATGTATATGTATGTGTGTCTAGACATACAGTAATTTTTCTTATGATTAAATAACATTTGATAATATAAAGATCAAAACAGACCATATAATCCTACCTTCATTTTGTGTCTTGTTTAGTGTAATTGTAAGATTTAGGCAAAGGATGAAATTATGCTTTAACATCCTATTACTCTAAAGAGTTGAAGTTACATGTCATGCTAAATTTAAATGGTGATCAAAGAAACACATCCTTCTTGTCCATATTAAGGTGTAAGTGTGCCTATATACACTGTGTAGGATCACAATATTTTGCCTGCAATATTAAGGAAATATGTGAGAATTAGAAAATACAGAAGACAAAAAAAAAACAGACAAACGAAACATAAATTTGGAAATATTATTTTAAATACATCATTTAATCTTTTTTTTTTTTTTTTTTTTTTTAAGTGATCTATGCCATTTAATCAAGCAAAATACCATTAATAAAGTCTGTAGGACTTTATGTGTTCTAGGTTTAAGTATGTTTTGTGTGCAACTTGTATAATCAGCTATATTTATAAGCAAACTCTTCTATAAATTTGTTTCCTAGGTATAGCAGTAATAAGGATTCAGTTTAATTCCAAGTTGTTTTTTCTACCACTATACTGCATCCTTTCCCTGCCTTCCTGCCTGTCTGCCTTCCAACATTCCCTCTTCTTTCCGTCCACCTTGCCTTGCTTTATTTTTCCAAGAAATTAAGAGGAGGGAATTAGAGATGGAGCAAAGTCAGGAAGGGCCTCGCATGGTGGATATAAATTTAGAAAAGAAGAAATTGTGCTCAATAAATATTACCTACAAATGAGCTTCATACTTTCTATTAAAAAGATTTAACAAAATTTAAGCAAAAAAAAAGGATATCTCAAATTGCATTTGCATGATGATGTAAGCTAAAGCACACTTTGTTCTAAATCTTTCTGGTGCAAAACAACTTTATTAAAGTAGTAGAATAAACTTAGCTCCACGTAGGAGATGCATTTAGAAGCAAGGTGAACTGATGAATACCTGATCACATAATGCTGCTTCCTGGAACAAGAAAGGGGCGTGATTTCATATAATTGTTTTCAATTTTTGAATATATTGTGAGGATTTTCCATCAGTTTTTTCACTGAAGACTTCAAGGTGTTGGTCTAGAATGAAGAAGTGATGTATCATCTTTTATAGCAGAAATATTGTTGCATTTTGCATGAGATTATAAAACATAAATTCAGACACTGATGCATAATTTTTTTTTTTTTTAAGGAAAAATTAGAAGTTTTGAAATGCATATATATAATTGCAAGGGTTGCAAGTTACAAAATAGTAAACAGAAATATTCAAATAGATTTAATTAAGATAAAATATGTTTTCATGTAGCAAAACAAATCTCCATACTACTGCCTATTGTAACAAACAGTGCTTTGTAGCTAGCAGAACAGAAGATGGTTCACTTCAGTCTTAATACTTTTGCAGCTTTGACAGACAGTGGAACAACAAATGAGCAGAACTTCTGAGGTTCTGGATTATGTTAAGAAACAACTTCATAATTAATTTTTTATTTAAATTTGATCAATGAACTTTTATTAATCACAAATAGTAATAACATTTCTGACAGAACTAATTTTAAATAAATTTGGATATTTTGCAGTGGAATGGAAGGATTTTTAATCAGATGTATTAATTACTTTTTCTTGTATCATAACACTTAGTGGTTTGTTGGGTGCTTTAAGCAGAAATAAATCTTCATAACTTTTTAACTGTAAATTAAATTAGAGGGAATATATCCATTTCATCACATCTAGCAGTGGTGGTATTATTAAATCACTGCAATAAAAAAGTTATCTCTCTGATCTCAGGAATGCAAACTCTGGTAAAAATGAAGCAAAACAAGCTGACTTAAATAAGGGATTGTAGAGTATTATAATGTGAAGGTCCTCCTTTATAACCATAATATTATATTATTATATATACTATTGACAGAACTCATGTTTCCAGCCAAAAAAAAAAAAAAAAGGAAATCCAGTAAATAGGTTGTTAAACTAAGTAAAGTGAACACTCCAGTTTCTGTTTTCAGAGAAAAAAAAAAAAATAAATTGCATTATAAAGTGAAGCCTTTAGTGATGTTAGTTTAATGAGAGGCTAGACAGGAAATAATCACTGTCTCAACCTGGATAATAAAAAAATTATGCAGGTTTGTTGAAGAAAAGTTATTTATCCTTCCTTTCGTTAATAAAAACCCTATTTTCAGCAAAAATTATTGATGTAGAACTGTAATTTTGAATATTTTGATTTACACAGCAATTTACATGTTAGTTAACACATGTTACCTAGAGTATGTTTATTTGTAACAGCAGAGAATAGGGCTCTGGAAGAAACTTTCCAGTTGTTTATTATTCCCTACTCATTGAATCTAACACATTATATAGCCTTTATTGTAATTCACAAAGCCTTTCTGAAAGCAGGTAAATTTTTGTGTGTGTGTCTCATAATCATCCTTCTGAAGACTGTCCCAGAATGTGATAGATATTCAATGTATGGATAGACTGTTGTTAGTTTCTATAGATGTTCCAGTGATAATTTTTTAGCGTAGATAACTAAGGGATAGGAAATCAGACAAAGGGATTTTACCCTTCCATTGCAATTCTATTTATGGACAGAAGTCATTTTAGCTAGATTTGCTTCTCCCACAGTGAGTATGCCAGAAGTTGGGAGGCAACACAGAGAAGGCAGCTGACCCAAGACAGCTGACCTGAGCTGGCCAGGGGGATATTGCCATATAATGCCACACTCAGCAATAACAACGGGGGGAGGTAGGACTGTCTTCCTAGTTAGCAGTTGCTCAGACTGTCTGGTCACTGATCTGGTGAAAAATATTGAGTAATTGCCTTTTCACCATGTTTTTCCCCACTTTCCTTCACTTGGGAATCTGGTTTATCTCTGATAATGAGAGTGGTTTTCCCTTTTTTTTCTTCCTCTTTCCCATTGATTGAGGAAGGAGAGTAAGTGAAAGTGAATGAGTGAATGTGTGGCTGGCTGGGTGGCTGGCTAAAGTCAACCCACAATAGTTCATACAAGTTCTGAAATCTTGCATATTCCTTCTTCGTAGGAAAGTGGCTATCTAATAAAATTATTTAGGTTATCCTGCCCTGATCTACCTTCAATAAAGAAAGATTACATTTTACAAAACTTTCATTGTATCTCAAAATATTTGAGATCAAGTGGTTAGTTTTGTGTTTTTGTGATCACCCCTCTTCATCTGAACTCTCAGTTCATAGTCCACCCCTAACATGACATTTTTTTAAAAATGTTTGCCAGTGTACCTGGAATTTAAATATAACTTCCTTTAGAACATTCACTCATTAAAGCAAATTTTAATGGCCTTAAGTCAGAAATGTAAAAAGAACAGAATCTTTTACCATGAAAAGCTGGTCAAAAGGCTGACACCAGATGTCTGGCATGCCTCACAAGGACATCAAAAACATGAAAGCACTCCTTCTATTTGCCAGAACTGCTTACTACAGTACATTGGTACAAAATTGTCAGTTTTCAAATGTTACTACTGGAAAATATGTATCTTACAGAGTATAGCTTTCTTACAGCGTATAGCATCCTTACCTGTTTCTGCCAATTACATCCTGTATAGCCCTAAATACATTAGCATAGTTGAAGGTTATTTACATTTTCCAATGGGATTATATTATGCAGAATAAATTCAATATTAATGCATCCACATGAAAATAAAATTAATCATTACTACTATAAAAGTTATTATTCACAGGCTGTGGAACTGACCTGAAGTTTATCCAAATTACAAGTGAATCTATATTGAATTTATCTAAGCTAGGAAAAGGAAATGCTCAGTGGACCAATGATCCCCTGAGCATCTTGTCTCCAGTAGCAGCTAATAGTAAAAAGGAAAATGTAAAGTGAGCAAATAAAGGTAGCCTCCCTCTGTGTTCTCTTAACCTTTAGTAATTTGCACCCCGAGAATTTCCTGGCCTAGATGAATGAACATGACTTTTTCCTGTACTTGTTCAAATTTATGCCTGTTTACTGTTCACAGCTTTCCACAGAAAGGGTCCTACAGCTCAGCTACATACTGGATGAAAAGTAGCTCTCATTCACATGTTTTAAAATTATCTTCTGTTGATACTTGTTATTTCCTCATGTCCAGTGTAGGAATAAAAATTGAACAATTGCTATCGATTTTCTGGGAGGCATACCCCCATAGATGCCACTTCTCTGTTTTCCTGTTTGAAGAAGATTAATTCTTTCAGTTGTATCTTTCATTAAATCTATGTTTTGACTAATGTTATCATCCTTCTTCACACGTTTTACAATCCTACTTCAGTAGAAGGTATGAGATGTAACATGTAGACCATCCACATTATTCAAATATGTGTGAACAGTGTCCTGCACTCACTCTCATATTCCCATTAACTTCTCATAACAAACAGATGATTATCTCATACACTAACAGACATATCTAGGGAATAAACCCTGAGAGGGAAACATTTAGGCTTTGAGGTTTGCAACAAATAGAAGCAGATGTGGACAAACATAATGAAAGGCAGGTGTTTGTGATTTTTTTGAAGGTTTGTTTTTTGTTTTGGTTGGTTAGGGTTTTTCTTAATGTTTTAGGAAAGTTGGTTTTGTTGTTTATTATTTTTTGTTCTTTTATTTTTAACATTAATGTTTTAATCTTGTTTAATAGGTTTTCTTCTCTCACCCTCTGTTCGTTCATTTATTCACTTTAAGTAATAAAAGCTTGATTCAAACTAGTGGGATAAAAGCCCTTGATTTAAATGTCTTATAATTCAGTTGACTAAATATCTCTGGAGAATAAGGTAAGAAATATTTTATTCCTCAATTTCTGCCATTATATCTTGCTTATTTTTATGTTAAAGTGAAGCTGCATATATCGGTCCCCTGAAAACATCTATTTTGGTATACAAGGAACTGCATGGATTTTCTTTTACTAAATTTAACTTTCTAAAAGCCTGTTCAAGTAGTTGTCTTTCTGCTTAAGCACTTAATCTATCATTAGGTTTGGCAGTCTCACTCAAATCATTTAGATCCTTGTTTTAAACAGGAAAAAGTCTACTGTTTTTTAAATATCCTTATAACATTAAAAAGTATATCTCACATTATATATCCATTAATTATAACATTTTTTTCAAATTCATAATTTCTATTATTATTATCTCATGATTTTCCCACCAGATGTCCCTGTTCCTTGTAAAGGTAACATTTAAGAGACAAGTCCAAATGTCACTCTTTCATCATTATGAAATCGAAAGTATCTTCCATTCTCTTTTCTTTTTTAAACCACCCTTTGATTTTGCATCTGAAGGGTCAGTAAGGGTTAAAAAGAACATTTTTTTCTCTCTGTATATCAATGCTTTGGGTGTGCATCTGCAAAAAAAGTTGGAATGGGAATAGTAGCTAACTGTGATATTAAGTAACAGAAATTTTTAGTAATTTTTAGCAATTTTTAAAAATTTAGTAATGTTTAGCAATTTAGTAATATTTTGAATAGTAAAATCAATGACAGTATTTTTGATAGTAATTTTCTCTTCCAGTGTTGACTGCTAAAGGTCCCCTGATAGGTCTTATAAATACAACCCTCTTAGGGTCTCTCACTTTCAGAGATCAACATCAATTCACCCACAATCCAAAAAAGGTAAAAAACCTATAAACCAGTAGTAACTTTGTAAGTTAAGTGCTTGGAGGGCTAGCATCTAAAGCACCAGAAACCCAAAGACAAGTTTAAGTCCTGGCTATTCCATACTTAGTATCTATCTGATTGTGACTTAAGGACAGAACAGATAATTTGTTTTCCATACTTGAATAACACTCATGCAGAAAAGGGTGTTCAATGCAAGAGGTGACTATCGAGCTCTGCTGACAATTAGCAGCACTTTAGCAATGAAAAAATCTAATAGAACTCACATCAGTTTTGTTAACTTTCAGTTTTACAACCATTTAGACTGCTAAAATAAATTTACAATTAAAATTATTTGCATAATGAAACAGAAATACACTAAAGAAAATATGGAACAAGTTTATGTCTAGTCTTGTGCCTCTGTAAGTTCTTGAGTAATTTTAGTATGCGATAAACTATTTCTGAATTGTATGTACATCTGTATTTCTGACTGAAATAGAAATTTGATACACTTACTGTCATTTATTTCATTCTTTGTTATGTTTTATGGAGATTACATTTTATGCTTACAAGGCAGAATCAATAGTTATAACAAAATTATGGGTTTAGGGAGTTTAGCCGTAGCTAAATGATATCATAATATCATGAGGCCTATTAAAAGTTTGAGAGTCTTATCATGTGCTCTTTAATGAATCAGGACTCAATTTTGCTGCCAGGAAAGGTGAAAATGTCAGCTCAGAATGTTAACAGCTTCTTCTCCTTTTTAGTATTTGCTTTAATTTAATTCATAATACAATTCCAACCTACTACTGATTGAAAGCTGCCCCATGTGTTTTCTCATTTTTAATGCCTTTTTAAATGAAAAAATTACTTTCCTAGATTTCAGCAGTCTCCCAGAAAATCACAAAATGATGTTCCACTCTTTTTTTGTTCATGGGACAATGACAGAAAAGAGAGGCAGTAACTGCTTGGTGTCTCCTAATCAGAGCCAGTCTAAAGCTGAGCTGATCGTGAATTTTGTTTAATATCAAAGAACTAATATTTAAGGGAAACTTATAGCAAAATGTAGATCCAAAGAAATCACATTTTCAGCATATTGTGCTCAAAATAGATGTGTTTCACAATCTGTCACACTGACCACAGTCACATGTTGTGACTCCAGTTTTTAGCATGCTTTTATGATGAAGGGAATGATATGTCAATCACATATTCTTTTGGCATAGCAAATAGCTCTTTCAGCTCATGAAAAAGTTTCATTTGCTTGAATTTTATCACTCAACCCAAAAGTTCCATAAACACAAGACTTCAAAATATATGGTATAAAATATATATTTTCATGTTTTAAGCCTTATCTAAAAAAAAAAAAGTTAAAAAAAAAATCTGCTTTCCTTTAGAGTATGATTGTTGGCTTATTGTTATTCTTATATTCTTCATCATAAAATTAACTGTCTTGGGAAGTATGTGGTGGCATGTTTCCTGTTCTACTGAGATCTCTAGGTCTTAACAGAAAGATCCATAGTATCCTTTAGTAAGATGTGAACAATGTCAGACTTTGATCTTTGCCTTCAGAATATGGTTAGGATTTTGTGTATTGCAGTACTAAAACTTCACAAGCTATTTCTGCTCTTCTGGGAATTCCTGCCTGACTCAATACGCAGCCATTGTTGGGCTCCCTAGCTCTTTACTTCTGAGAGCTTAGTTTTACAAAACAGTGCTGAACATTCTGCCTAATGCTTGGAAATTGTAAGCATGATATTTGCATAATTATTTTTTTGCCTTTTTTCCCCCGTTTCAGAGTTTTCTCTCAATCTGCTTGCATTAATTCAGTTCAGAATCCAAACAAAAATTAAACCCACAAATAAATAAATAAATAAAAATAAATATTACTTTTTTGCTGTTTATTAATGACAGTGATTGGTAGAACACATCAGATACTGTAATCCTTTTGCAATTACTCTATTCTGTCTGTAAATGATTAATAGCACAAAATGTATGCAAGTTTCCTCCCCTTTTCCCAGCCTCAACTTCAATCTTTCGTTCCCAACTCCTCTGTTCCCTACCCCGACATAGATCAGCACAGGGGGCATAGGGAACTGCAGTCTAGTCATAACTCTGTTTCTGCTGCTCTTTCCTCCTCACACTTTTTTCCTGCTCCAGTGTTGGTTCGATTCATGGGCTGCAGTCCTTCAGGATAAAGGTGCTCCACTACGGGCTCTCCATGGGCCACTCTCCCTTCAGGCAATATCATGCTTTTCCAGCATAGGGTCCTCCATGGGCTGCAGCGCAGATATCTGCTCCAGCATAGTCCTCCACTGGTTGCAGTGAAATATCTGCTTGAGAACTGGAGCACTTCCTTCCCCAAAGCTCTACCTATCTACTTCTGTTGCTTGTCTGAAAAGAGTGTTGAGAGAAAACTATTATCATCCTCAAAAACATTGAAAGCTCGGTTGTTCATTGAGAGTGATAGAAAATTAGTTATGCTTAGGAAAAGGAAATAGCAATTTCTCACTAAAAAGATTCCAAAATCATATGCTGAAAATTTTGAACTTCTTTTTAAATGGTTTACTTGAAGAAAAAATTTTAAAGAATATGTCTTTGAGGTAATACGTAAGGGAAGGGTTATCTAACAGGCATTTCTTACTGAAAAATTACAACCCTGCAAAGTTCCTGACCTATTCTTACATTGCAATACCCTCCACTGTGAACAAATCAATGTTATGTGTGAAAGGTAATTAGATAGTGGCTTGGAATTAACATTATATCATCATAACAGAGAGTCACAGGTCGTGCTCATACCGTGCAACAGAGAGAAGACATTCTTAACAGGCACTGACTGATTCAGCTCTGCAGGAAGAGGCAAGACAGTTAAATCTAAGCTGTATAGTGTTTGAGCTAATTAATCATGTTAAAAGGGATTTTGTTTTACTGTGTCTGAATCATAAAAAATATGCAGAGCATTATGATGCATCACAGATAAATGATTGTTTGCACTGAGGATGAATATCTCTATAACAATATTGCATTCTACTTCACAGTCTTGGTCAATTTCAAAGGGGATTTTTGAAATAACTTATTTTATTGCAACAATAATAGGGAGAATTTTGGAATAACCTGATCATTATTCTTCAAATTGTAGTGTTATTTATGATAATACATGATTACCATTTGCTTTGAAGAAACATGTTCTGATATTCCCATTAAACCTCTTAGCGGTCTTTTTCCAGGTCTTTGTGGTGTACTATTTTTCAAAACTATGCAGTTGTGTTTCACACATGTATGCAGTAAAGCAGATTAAAACCCATTTTTAGAGAGTTATATTTCTAATAACTGACATGAAGGGGAATGTTTTTCTGTCCTCTACCTGAAGAATCATCTTTGGTATTTATTTTATTTTTTTACGATACAAAAGTCAATGAATTACCACAATATATTTCATGTTCTCATTACCCTCTTACCAGCACATGCTCAGCTGAGTAACCTCCAAAGTAAAAGAATTACACCACTTTTACAGCGTCCAAGCATTCACCCTGAGTTATTCTCAGCCAGTTTATAGTTGACTATAAAGCATTCTCAATAGATCATGCTGACATCTCATATTTGGGAAAATATTTTTCCACTCTGGAGGCTGAATCCTGGGAAGTACTACAGATCCAGGAGCTCTTAGTATGATTTCTACAATACTCCATGCCTGTGTTTCAAACTGAAGTAAAGCTATATGTTTGTGAAATTTTTACTTTAAAGAGAAACAGATGAGTGTTTTCAATATGCAGTTTAGACTCTGAAAGTAGCAGTATCCTAAATTAGTCTCTGTCAGAAACCTTTACAGAAGATTGATCTCTTTCTTCACTGGTTACAGCAGAAACATAGCACGGCAAGCTATCTGAATGAGATGATTAATTTAGGGGTCTGAATTTGTGATATGAACACACTACCGATTCTAAATGGGGGTTTTGAAATTAATGAAGAAAATCCTAATCACAATTGCATTTAAATGTGATGATTCTTTTGGGTTTATTATGGGTTGTCTGAAAAATGAATAAGTCTTTCTAAACTTATTGTCCATTGACTTAAGACTGTCCAATCTAAACCACCTCTGGTGTTACTTGAGACATTTCCTTTCTTTCTATCACTTGTTACTCAGGAGAAAAGACCAACATCTACCTCAGTGCAACCTCCTTTCAGATAGATGTAGAGAGCAATAAGGTCTCCCCTGAACCTCCTTTCCTCTAGGCTAAACAGCTCCAGTTCTCTTAGCCAGTCCTCATAGGACTTGTTCTCTAGATCCTTCATCAACTTAATTTCCCTTCTTTGGATTTATTCCAGTACCCCAATATCTTTCTTGTAGTGAGGAGCCCAGAAATGAATACAGTGTTCGAGGTGCAGACTTACCAGTGTTGAGTACAAGGGGACAATCACTTCCTTAGTCCTGCTGGACACAGTTTTCTCTTACCAATCAGGATGCTTTTGGCCTTCTTGGCTACCTGGGCACATGCTTGCTCATGTTTAGCCAACCATCATTCAGCACTCCATGTCCTTTTCTGCCAGACACCTTTGAAGCCACTCTTCCCCCAGCCTGTAATGCTGCATGGGGTTGTGGTTCAAAGGCAGCACCCAAAAGTTAGCCTTGTTGAAACTCATACAATTGGCCTCAGCCTATCAGTCCAGACTGTCCAGATCCCTCTATAAAGTCTTCCTACCCTCAAGCATATTAACACTCTTGACAGCTTGGTGCCATCTGCAAAGCTACTTAAGGTGCACTTGCTACCCTCATCCAGACCAGTGATAAAGATATTAAACAGAGCTAGCCTCAATACTGAGCCCTGGAGATCATCAGTTGTGTTTATCCGCCAACTGGATTTAACTCAATTCACCCCTACTCTTTAGGTGAAGTTCCCACTTTCCAGAAGAACGTTGCTACCTGAGGGTTATGAAGTGAAAAAGGTAATCACCAACTATCTTGTCAAGACAGCTCTTCATTTTTCAAATTTTCTAATTCCATACTAATTCCTGAGCCAGAGCAGAAGAGTTTTATAGAGAAGAGATTCAGAGCAGCCCTGCACAGAAGGACTTAGAGGTGTTGGTTGATGGAAAAACGAACATGAGCCGGCAGTGTGCTCTTGCAGGCCAGAAAGCCAACCATATGCTGGGCTGCATCAAAAGGAGAGTGACCAGCAGGTCGAAGGAGGTGATCCTGCCCCTCTACTCTTCTCTCGTGAGACCTCACTTGGAGTATTGTGTGCAGTTCTGATGTCCTCAACATAAAAAGGACATGGAACTGTTGGAAGTAGTCCAAAGGAGGGTGACAAGGATGACCATGGGACCGGACCACCCCCCGTATGAAGAGAGGCTGAGAAAGTTGGGGCTGTTCAGCCTGGAGAAGAGAAGGCTTTGTGGAGACCTCATAGCAGTCTTCCAGTATCTGAAGGGAGCCTATAGATATGCTGGGGATGGACTCTTCATTTGTAACTGTAGTGAGAGGACAAGGAGTAACAGGTTCAAACTTAAACAGGGGAAGTTTAGATTGATATGAGGAAGAAATTCTTTCTTGTAAGGGTGGTGAGGCACTGGAATGGGCTGCCCAGGGAAGTTATGAATGCTCCATCACTGGCGGTGTTCAAGGCCAGGTTAGACAGAGCCTTGGGTGACATGGTTTAATGTGAGGTGTCCGGGCCCATGGCAGGGGGGTTGGAACTATATGATCTTAAGGTCCTCTCCAGCTCTAACTATTCTATGATTCAAGTGGTGATTCTTGTAACTTGACAACTCTGTTATCTGTCCTTATCTTGTCAATGTTTTGGAAATGGTATTGGAGAAATAAGAGGGTGGATGCAGTTTCATGCTCTTAGTCATTTAGTAGTGCTAATAAGAGAAAAAGACAAACTTTTCAGACCTGACACAATCCTACAATTTATACAATACCAGATGTGTGCAAAGCACACTAGTTTTTCATAGTGTCATGGTATTTGTTTCAGTCCCCTTAGTAAAACAAAAAATACACACGTTTCATACATCTATAAATATATAACTAGTAAAGTACATTCATTAAGCTTACCAAGTAAACAAGGAATATCTTTTTAAAAAATGTACAATCAGTTGCCTGATTGCTTATATAAAATTCACTTTTTAACTATGTATATGTCAATTTAGTCACTAAATTCATGCTGTATCTGCAACCTACAATTTTTCTATCCTTTCTGTGTATTTTCTTCATTGTCAACAAACCTTTCAGCTGAAACTTATAATGGAAACTTTTTTCTACCATAAGTTTTTTTCACTCTGTCAGTAGTAACAAAATAACATACAAGGTCTGGAAAGATCACTTATATCAATATTTAATGAACTGTGATTGCTGGCTTCTTTTGTTTGGTGTGTACTAAAAAGAAATCTTTCCATTGTAATTTTCCTCCTATAGCCACATTCATTAACACAACACAGTTGGGAAGGGAAGGGAAGTAGGAAAGGGAAGTGGAAGGGAATGGAGAAGAGGCATGAAGAGGGAGGAACAAAACATTGAAGTAGAAATCTATTTCACTTATAGTCACATATAAAGTTGTTGGCAACTCCATGTTACACTGTTCTTAGATTTTGGTTTTTTAGTCCTCTTTTGCATTCATAATACCTATTCACAAAGCCTAGCCAAAATTTCCCCAGGTATGGGGATAGTATCTTCATGTATGCAAGTAATTGTCATCAGCATCAAAGGGAGACAATTATTCATCAACGAGAAAAAGGGCTGTATTTAAGACTCATTTATTCTTTTTGTATATGGCAAATTTCCACATCCTTTGTCTAGTTTAAGAGCACTCAGAACAGGGGTGAGGATACAAACCCATATTATAATCCTGAGATTGCTTGAGTAGTGATTTTATCCGCAGTGTACACTGAGAATGCTGTTCTATGTATTGCCATCTGACACTATTCAAGTGTAGAGGGATCCATTTCCTTCTTTTTCTCTGGAATAATCACAAGAAAGATTCAGCCAAAGAAAAAGCATAATAATATGTCCTTGAGGGATTCCTCTAATGATTGCTGTAATGGTTTATATTATTCAAATACTGCAAAGGTATTCAGATGACTGCACTATACAAATACATAAAGGCAGCAAGGTGTACTTCTTGATTTGGCCTTGGCATAGATGTAGTACAATGAGGTATATAAGCTTAATACACATAGCTCAAACTCGCTGCTCAAAGAGTGCCTATCTTGTTATCATTATTCTCAGCATCTTCAGGTGAGCGCAAGATGAGCCTGCCTTGACTTCAGCCATCTAAATTGCTATGAAGGCCACTGTGGTAAACAGTGATGAAAATGTGAATGCAACTTCTGCCTTCTTCCTCTGAGTCTTGCTTCTCACACATTGCTGTGAACATCTGCTTAACTTTGCACACAACCAGTAAGCCTTTAATTTCTATTTGTGGTTCATAGTGAACAGTGCCTAATAATACAGGTAGCCCTAGCAAAGTTAAGAGTAATTTTGTCAATGATGTAAAATCACCATGAAAGTGTATCCCATATTATGCTTAAAAACAAATTACTGATAAGTGGTTTGGAAAGGATTATGGTTAGGATAAAAAACTGAAGAGACTGTGGAGTTCAAAGGGTTGTAGTGAATGCTTTGAAGTCAAGCTAGTTGTTTATTACCTGTTGTTTCTTTTGCAGAAAAGGACCTGGGATTCTACTGGACAAGTTAAACATGAATCTACAAGAGGTTTTTGCACGGCAGAAATCAACCTGAGCATCCTGGACTGTATCAGCCAGAGTAACACCAGAAGGTCTAGGGAAGTGATTGCTTACCTCCATTTGGCACTTGGAAGACTAGATTTGAGCTCTCCAGTACAAAAAGGATATTGACCTACTGAAGCAAATCCAGGAAAGGGTCACTAGCATACTCAGGAGCTGGGGTACTTGAGGTCTGAGGAGATTCTGAAAGCCAGGTCTAGCTTTCTAGCTATGTAGGAGGAGATCTAATTGTCTTTCAGCTACCCAGTGCTGGAGTAAATGAAGTAAATATAGTGAATAAAGTTTTGAGAACTACTCTGCAAACTAAATGTGTCTGTCCTACAAAGGTAAACTTAACCACCTCTCTAGTTCTCTTTAAATAGTCATATTTGTCTTTGTCTTTGTAAAAGTGAACAGATATCATCAATTTTCTGTAAAAAAGTATATTTCACTAGTCATGCAAACAGTGAGTAAGTCACAGAATCACACAACAGTTGAGGTAGGGACCTCTGGATATCGTATGGTCCAAACCACTTGCTCAAGCAGGGCTTCCTAGAGCCAGTTGACCAAAAAAATATCTAGATGGATTTTCAATAACTCTAAAGATGTAGACTCCACAGCATCTCTAGGCAACCTGCGTCAATTCTTGGTCACCCTTACAGTAAAAAAGCATTTTCTGCTACTCAGACAGACCCTACTAAGTTTCAGGTTTTGAGCATCGCTGAAAAGAGCCTGTCTCTGGTGTTTTTGCACCCTCCCCTTAGGTATTTACATACACTGAGAAAATTCCCAGAGTCTTCTTTAATCCTGGCAAAACAGTCTCATCTCTCTTAGCCTTTCCTCATAGGAGAGATGCTCCAGTCCTTTAATCACCTTTGTGGCCCTTTGCTGGACTCTCTCCAGTAGCTCTAAGCCAGTCATTTCATCATAGAAGTTTATCAATTTGGTCAAGCATGGCTTCCCCTTGGTGAATTCATGCTGACTATTCCTGATAATTTTCTCATTGTTCAACTGCTTGGAAATAGCTTCCAGGATTAGCTGTTCCATCAGACTTTGTATATATCGATCACGTATGTAAGTAAATTACATACATACTTGAGAGAATCACTTTGCAAAGTATGCAAATTTGTATTTTGTTGAAATAATTCAAAATATGAAAGAGTTGCTATAATTGAAAATTCAACATTTAATTATAAAACTTAAGGTTCCAGATGTACTAGATAAATCTTTATTCTACAGTATATTGAGACACAAATTTTCATGACCAATCTTTCAGAAAAAATATCAGTTAATAAATCGTCTCATGCACAGGATGCAATTCAATCATAAGTTGGCATAGAAACTAGGCTCAGCATTCTCTCTAGGAGACAGAAAGCAGTACAAAATCTTCAGTACTTGCAAGCTGTTACTCTTGACTGCTTTATATTCAGAAAACTGAGGTTTACTGTCTAGAGATAGTTAGAGAAACTAAGCCAAATAAATCAAGATGCCTGTAATTCTAACCATGAATTCTTACTCTCCTCTTTTAAAAAATGAATGTAAAACATTGTAACTGAGCATTTGGCTTTGCTGTATATTAGGTCTGTATTATTACCTCAATCCATAACTGAAATCCCCCATCCATTTTAAGAGATCCTTTAGAGTTGAATTATCTCACTGTTAGTGATAAAGTAAAGGTTGCTGACACTCAAAGTAATAACACATAGGACACTATAGCAAACCTTCTCTCTTTGTATGTTGTGGGATATTTTGCAGTGATTTCACTCATTCTGTTTTTATACAGTTTGAATAACTCATATGATAATATGTTCCAAGCACTGTAGCATAGATAAACTAAGCATAAAAAAACACAGACATGCTGTCCATTAACTTTAAGTAAGTTAAACTTGCACATGTAAATATCATAATTTGTATAGAGACCAAAGCTCATATTACAATCCTGTAGTTGGCACAGGATAGTTAGATAAATCAAGTCAGAGAAATTCAGTCTTCATTTTGTAACAAAATTCTTCCAACTATCAGTAACAAAAATTATATAATACTAAAAAATACAAGGATATTGTCTTTTTCTATTTGTAAAATTTATCTCATTAGTCCTAACTAGGCATCCAGGTTCTCCTGAAAGTTTCATTATAGACAAATTTCATCCACTCATTTAAGACCTGTCTATGCAGTCTGGGATGTTAAAGCTACATTTATGCTCAGAAAATGACCCAAAAACTTTTCAAGGTAGAATGCAGTATCTGAGAGCAGCCACAGCTTGCTCCTTGCTGAAGCAAGCTTGTGCTCCCTTGAATCGAGAAATCAGGCCCCTGGCAAGATCCTGGAGATACAGCTCCCAGAGTCAGTAATTCCCAGAAAGCAGGTGGCACAGAGCCACCTGGGAAGCTGTCTCACTTGTACAGATGTAGGCTGTTTCCTGCTGGTTTCTGTCAGTGCCAATTGTAAACAAGATTTAATTTCTGCTGTATACATTTGCACTTGTATTTTCAATATGACTTCATAGAATTATCATAAAATCATAGAATGATTTAGGTCGAAAGGGACCTTATAGCTCATGTAGCTCCAACCCCCCTGTCATGGTGTCATGGGTTCAGCAGTAGCAGTCATTTTTCTCCTTCTCAGTAGCTGGCGCAGTGCTATGGTTTTGATTTTCGGCCTGGGAACAGCACTGAGAACACCAATGTTTTTAGTTATGGCTTAGTGATGTTTGGTCTGGCCAAGGACTTTTGGCACCTCATGCTCTGCCAGGGAGGAGGGGAAGCCGGGAGGAAGCAGAGACAGGACACCTGACCCAAACTGACCAAAGAGGTATCCCATACCACAGCACGTCATGCCCAGGATGCAGAAACGAAGAGCAGAGACCCGGAAGGGTGGTGAGGGGTGCACTGCTTGGTCTGGCTGAGTATACGTGCTGAGCTGTTGTATTATCTTCCCTTGTATTTCTCTTGTCATTATTATTACTAGTGGTAGCAGTAGTGGTTTGTATTATACCTTAGTTACTAAATTGCTCTTATCTCAACCTGTGGGAGTTGCATTCTTTCGATTCTCTGTGTAGCAAACTGCATGGCTGATTTATGGCCTAAACCACTACACATGGGCAAGGATACATTCCACTGCATCAGATTGCTCCTTACTAGGAATCACCTTGTTATATTGCTTTTTATTACAGCATCCTTTTAAACTTTAAAACTGTCACAGTTTAGCCCCAGCTGGTAACTAAGCCCCACGCCTCTGCTTGTTCACTTCCCCCCCAGGGCGGGATGGGGGAGACAATAGGAAAAGTAGAACTGAGAAAACTCATTGATTGAGATAAAGGTAGCTTAACAGACAAAGTGAAAGCTGTATATGCAATCAAAGTAAAAGAAGGAATTCATTCACCACTTTCCATCAGCAGACAGGTGTTTTACCGTTTCCAGGAAAGCAAGGTTCCATCATGCTTAATAGGTTCTTTGAAAAACAAATTCCATCAACACCAAACATGCTCCACCTTCCTTCTTCTTCTTCTGCCAGCTTTATGTGATTAACATAGGTGTTATGGAGTATCTGTTTGGTCAGTTGGGGTCAGCTGTCCTGGCTGTGTCTCCTCCCAAGGCCTTGTGCACCCCCAGACTGCTCGCTGATGGAGTGGTATGAGAAGCAGAAAAGGCCTTAACTCTGTGTAGACACTAGTCAGTAGTAATAAAAACATCCCTTTATTATCAACACTGCTTCCAGCATAATTCCAAAACATAGCTTCATACCAGCTATTATGAAAAATATTAATCTTGCCCCATCCAGAACTAGCACAAAACTCTACATGAGTATGAAGGTGCTCTGCTTGCCATATTTTGTTGTATTTGGATGGGCTACAAATCACATTACCAAACACATGCACACCACAAATTTTCATGCAAAAACATCTCATTGTGTTCTTATGAACTTAAGAGGGCTAGAATAAAATACAATCAGTTCCATCCTTTAATAACTTGCCTCTGATTTTTATCTGTTATGGTTGTGACAAACGATTTCATGATCTTTTTCTCACTGTTGGCAATAACAGCATAACACGATTGGTGGAACTGCAGTATAAAGAAAGGTAGAGCTCATTGCAAAGTCCATGAAAGAAGCGGAAACATTCACATGGTCTTCAGAGGGAAATAGCACTGGTACGACAGCACAAGAGATTCACTGGTCAAATGTCTTGGCTTCTGTACCTCTAGACTCAGTTCAGATAGTTTTGCTACTATATGGGGAATATGGCAAATCACTCTCTCCCTTGAGTAAGTGGGCATGACGATGAAACGCAATTAAATGGTTCAGAGAGTGCTTGTATTAGTCATATAAGTAAGATTCTACTTGATACTGGAATAAAATCAAATCCTTTAAAAGTCATAGGAGATTTTCATGGAATGCAATGGATTTAAGATCAAGCCTTGGAAAAGAGACTGAGATTTTTTTTTTTTTTTCCAGGGGGTGGGGGTTAGGAGGGTGGGGGAGGAGTGTTGTATCTCACATTGTCACAAGCATTTAAAAAAGAAAATGTGTTGGGGAAGGGATAAATTGCTATTAGAACGACGAAATGCAGAAAACACTGATTAGCAGAGGCTGAATATCAAGAATTCATGAAATATATGTGGCAATTACACTGCAAGCAGCTGTACAGTACCTATGCCATGCAGAAGCACTGTGCCTTGTCTATTAACTGATTCATCAGTAAAGCATAAATTTGCAGGCTTAAATAATTCTTTGAAAAGTGTACTGAAATTTTATTTTGCTGTTTATTTCTTTATAGTGCATTTATTCCAAGTATTTGTAGTATAACAGAATGTTTAGTTCATTATCTACCTTCAAAATAAGTTATTATAAAATTAAGGCGTGCACAATGGTATTTAACAAAATCATTTTTCTTCTCCTTACAACTGTGGCAGCTGTGTAAGAGTTTATTCATGGAGATCTAGTATGTCATACTATTTATTTACTCAATATTGCTGACTGACGAATATTGACAACTATTTGCTGCTCATCAAAAATATAAGCTGAACCATCTGTCTTTGATAGAAGTTATAGCTACTTTTAATGCCTATTCTTTTGCAGAAAAATGTTTTGAGGACTGCAGAAACACATAATAAACATGATGGGAGTAATGGAAAAATAAATAAGGTATTATGAATGAGCAGTTAATGATGAATATTGACAGTTTTCATTTAGTCTTCATTAAAAAGGTGCTTTCACTAAAGTGAAATTGACAATATTCATATCTAAGACCCTTAGGTTGATAAATAAGGCAACTTAAATCACCCTATTAATAAAGTAGCTAGATTTCTTCTAACTTAAGTCAGATTCCACCGTAAGGAGAAGACTTTTCTCTCCAACTGTTATTTAGCCCCTTCTGAGATAACCTCAGGAATGACCTTCATCTGACATCAAGGTATGTTTTTTTTTATATTAGTTCTATATTTTTTTTGCTGGTTCTTTTTTCCTCTGTTTTTATGATCACTGTACTTTAGCATAGCCTTACCTCCAGAAATGTCCACCTGTTATAAGCTTTCAGCAAGGTTTACTTTATCCACTGTCCTCCTTTCTGTTTTCTTTATAAAGCACAGGTTCCCTCCCTTCCACAGTTCACAATCCTGATTTCATAGTTTCCATCTTCTGGTCCTACTTTGTGGTTCCATTGCTGCTGGAACTGATATTTTTTCTGTTTTATTTTTTTTCTGTTTTGTTCCGTGTGGGTGTTGGTATCTAAATTTGGCACCCAAGAGAAACCAAATTATGTGGGGTTTTGACCTTTTATATATTTTTCCAAACATAAAGTCTTTGTGAATATCTCCAGCTGCTGAGAATTTAAATATGTTATTAGGCCATTCACAATGTAATGCTCTTAAAACGTGAAAATTAAGAAATTGCAAAATAGCTCACACAGTTGGCAGATGGGTGCCCATTCACTTCCTAGTTCTTTCAATTACTACAGTAAGCTTTTTAAATACTAATTTTGAATGTATAATCCCAGATCTGTCAACTCTGTTGACACGGTTTGAAGCTGTAATTGTTTTCTCTAATTGGTAACTAAACCAGAATGCAGTCAGTTCCAAGTTAGTACATTCTGTACCATTAACCAGTAAAGTTTGGGATCTCCTGGGAAAGTTTTGCAAACTGCACACTACAAACAGGATTAAAAGTCCATAAGGTTCTATTCAGCTGAGAAATTTATTTTGTAGAACCAGCTGTACAAAAGTGTAATAATGTATTTTTGACAAAACAGTAAAATATAATGTTAATTATTGCTTTGATGTTGCAGCCTCTACTTTAGTGAATGTATTTGAACATTAGATCTTTTCCTAACTTTAAATGGAAAATTAGCTTTCAGATATAGTATTTTTGACTGAAATGTGATTACAATATGTGCACCCTTTAAACAGATCTGTCCGTATTTAACCAAATGATTAAAGTGAGGAAAAAATCAGGGAATCTTAAGTCTCAAAAGCTTTATGCAAAATCACTACAAATAAGATAAAATTCCATGTTGTATGGAATGATCAAGTGTGCCTTGTACCCTTAGAATATGACTCACGGAAAAAGTATGTGGCCACTTCTGGTGACTGATGTTGGACTGAACCTTGAAAAAGGTGCCTTTGGTATATTTTTATTTTATATATTAGTGTGGACTTGCATTCTGAACCAAGTCCATGCAATTCAGTCTGGCAGTTAAATCTGTTACGTAATTGTTAGGGTCTTCACAGTCTGTCAACACACACTTGTTTGATTCTGTTTAGAATGAAGGAAAATATCTATTTCATAGCCTGGCACCTTGCCAATAACTTAAAATTGTAATCCATTTTAAGACCAATTACTCTATAACATAGGTAATCATATGCATAACAAGAAAAATAAACTGTAATAATTGAAAAGAAAGCCTTGTGATAATTAAAATTTAACACTAACATCATCAGGGGGGTTTTTGTATTTTTTTTTTTTTTTTCTTTTGAGGACTGAACATTCTCTGATACAGCTGTATATATTTTGATGTTCTGTAAAGAAGCTGAAATGCTCATATGGTGAAAGTTTTAAGGCAAAATTCTAGGTTTATTTTTGACTCTTCATGTTAGAGGATACATAGCTGAGAATTGTCTTATCTTTACCTTAATATACATCATGGCTGTGGTCGACTTAAAGCTAGTGAAGTCTTTTCTGTAAAGAAGCATAAACTTCTTTTCCCCTTCCTTTGGCATGCTATCTAGTTTCTTATTTCTTCCTCAGCTGCTTGTGTTTTGGGGGTTTAGTTAATTTGTTTATTTGGTTGGTTTGTTGGCTTTATTTTGTTTTCAAATTTTATTTTGTCATTTGTTAAATTCTATTTTGTGGCTTAATTAACTTTTCTGGTGGGTATAAAGTCTCTTCATAGGCTATTTAAAGACTTCCATTTCCCCCTTCTATTTTCCATAAAGTCCTCCAAAGCAAAAGTTCTTCAGGGCAGTATAAATGAAGTTGCAACTTGTTATATAATACATGTTCATATTGATGTGTTATTTTGACAGATTTCAGATGTGCTTCCTCTATGGTATTAAGTGTATACAAAACATCTACAGAATTCTGAAAATTTAGAGTAAAACTTGCTGTGACTTAGGCCTTTACTTCTTAAAGAAATAAAATAAAAAATGGGTAATGATACTAACAGGCTCTGAAGGTAGTCTTAAAAAAGAATATCTTTCAGCAACATAACTTCATCTAAATATGCACTGCAATACTGCAAGTGAGATATGACAGTGCAGTCACAATGCAGTGCTTAAATGTATTTAGTAGAAAACATTAGAAATTTAGAAATCACACTGATCATAGGTATATTCAAATAATCTGCACTTTAACAAAGACATTCATACTAATAAATGACCATGACTTTGTGGGTCTAATTGATCAAGATTGTATCTTGAGCTACATTTGTTTTAAATGAAAAGTAATACATAAAAAATAATATAAATGTACAATTAATAGAAGTTAATTTCATGCTGCTCTTTATCTATTAATTTGGTGATCTCGTATCAAATCTTTCTTGAAGTTCAGAACTCAAGTGACATTTGAACAAAAAAGACTAGATTTTCTGAAGTACTATACCAACACGTTGCTACAAGCCTTGGTCCATCTAGTTTAGAGAGTAGTTATAGTACAAAGTGAAACCAGAATTGAAAGAAGTGACAGACAAAGTGAACAGGATTACAGTAATTCTTGGTTGCTCTTTTGTCTCTCTTTCTCTATTAGTCTTTTTTTATAAGACAGCAAATACATAGTGATCATATTGCTGAACCAAACTCAAGAAAATATGTCTAATGGTAGTGTGTAAATGTTTTGTTGTAATCAGACAGCAGTGCGACATCTTCTTTTAGGCTGATAACTGAATCATGGCTATTATTTAAATTGCTTGGTTATATTTTGCTGAATTCCTACTAAATTTGATAGAAAGGGAAACAAAAATATTGCTAATAATCAGTATTTTCATGTGAAGATAACCTCATTTATGAGTGTAAATATTAAGTAACTTAAGCATTGGATGATCAAGGTGAAAATTTTCAATCAATACAAGTTTTAAGAAATCAATACCAGTTTTTAGAAAGAAGTCTTTTGTCTGTATTGAATCAGACCTTTTATAAACCTGATATAAGGGCTTGTACTTTCTTTTTGATATAAGTAGTTATTTGTAATCTGGAATATAAATATATTCATGCATATTTTTAAATTTAAAGGTTTCATAATTCTTGGATTCAAGGTGCAAATTCATACATATATGCAGAATACAGCACAGAACTGAAATGTAATTAAGATAGAAAAAAGCCATAAGGGACTCTGACAAATCATCTAATCTAACACTGTTCACTGAAAAGTCCAGCAGAAAATTGCAATATGTTAAAAATTAGTCTATAGATCATTTCTTATTATGTACAGTTATGGAATTCTATTAATTATTTAATGTCTAGATCAGAGATACATTAGTTTTTGTGAAATTTAAAGGTGGGGGTTTGGAAGTTTTTGTTTTGTTTTGTTTTGTTTTCAAAAGCACATTTTCAAATTTAATAAAGGAAGGACCTTGACTTGTGACATACTTGCCTCTATTTAAATGCAAACGTTGTAGCACCATGCTCAATCTAAATATCAGATATGCTAAGTATGAAGCCTCAGTAGATTTGTTTTATTTGTTCATTGCAGTTTGTCTACAGTCCTGCAGATTACAGATTGCTTAAATCTGAAAATGTACTGTATCTTGAAGAGTATAAATCAAACATTCAAATTCTCTTTATCTTCTTTACATAAAACTAATCTGTTTGCTCTTTACTCAGAATCAAGAGGAGGCAGTGAAATGTTAATAATGCTTGTGTTATTTACTATGTAAAAATAGTGCATGCAACAAGCATATGAAATGATGAATGTAATAGATGCATTTTTATAGCGTTGCTTCCCTTTACTGCTTTTGGGTTTTTTTTGTTTGTTTTGTTCATTTCATGTATCTCAATTTATCTCTATGTAGGAAGGAGCTTTCTGGGAACTGGTAGTCTGAGACTATGTTGTTGCTCACAGTGAAGACAAAATGAATTGGCCACAGCATCACAGGCTAGTATATAAAGCTCATTTGTACAAGAAGTTCGGAATCATTTGAGGTCTTTTTTTGAAAAAAAAAAAAAAAAAAAAAATCAGATACCACAAAATAGACTAATTTTTAATATAGTAAAATACCTCAGTTGTAGCTGTAACATTGCTCAAGGATTGGGATGATTATTTAAGATCAGTTTGCCTATATCCTGTTGTGGGCATGCTTCTTGTTAACAGCGGACTAGCGATGAACCAGGCCCATGATCTGGGGCTCTGCGAAGGCATTGGGGCTTGCCTGGGGCAGCAGTAAGAAGGAAGTGGAACGGCTGAAGCAGCAATTAAACAGGACATTGTGGTTTGAGACCCAGATCTGGGCTGTACTGGATGCAAATGTGAAGTACCAATCAGAATCTGTAAAAGGTCGCGTGGACAGTGAAGGGGCAACCAATTACAGTTTGCATGATTGAGTAAAGGGGAGAAGTTTTGTTATATAAGGTGAACTTTACAAGCAATAAATGGCTTCTGCTTGATTCACATTGAATTGTGTGCAGAGTCAGTAATTTCTTCTGGCATCCTGTGTCATATAGTCCAGCTTCATGTGTGTCCTTTCTGCTAATGTATGTTATCTTTTTCAACTGGCAGAGAGAAGAAGGTTTAGCAATACAAATATAGCCCTAGAAATTTGAATTCTAATTGCATCCAGTGGAAACAGTGACTTTTGGAAGGTGATAGAAGGACTCCCCACTCTGAAAGACTTAAGTCTGAAAACTGTAGAAATGTCGTATATCTAAAATTTTGCTACAGCAGCAACTGAACAGGACTCTGGGTGTAAGGTAAAGGTGAAAGGAATAGGAAACTAGGTGACATTTTCCTGGACTGCTGATGAAACAGAAGACATTCATAAAGGCACATTCTACAGCCAACACCTGGCTGAAAAGCTTGTGCTGCAGTCAGGTCTTCAGCTTTTATAACCAGGAGATGCTCCTTGACAAATAAGGACTGCAGGAAACACGAGCTCATGTAACAAATTGAGAAGAGACCATCTTTGACAGCAAGCTTCCTGATCTTAACAGCATGTATTTTAATGATCCTTGATAAGGGTTGGTGACTAAAGAGAAAGGAAGGTATGGGGGCATATTAAAGTGGCCTTCACACTCCTTTTGTGAAAGCAGAACAACTGGGGTCCTTTTCAAGTGTCACTGTGCAAATGCATCAATATGGGAAACAGAAGAGGAATTAGAAATTTATGAGTGGTGGAGAGTTACGGTCTCAGTGGGATTAGAGAGATGTGGCTGGAGCATTGCACTGGATGGACACTGAAATCATTAAAAGAGCATGCCAAATGGCAGCAAGAGTGATGCTGTTCCTTAAAGGTGAGTTGAAAGGCAAGGTCAGGAAAAGCAAAAGCCAGGCAATGTCCTCTCCAGAAGTATGCTGCCCTATAGCACACCAGGCAGACAGGCATAAGTTTTATTTTCTGTATATTTTTCTTTCTGCAACTATTCTATCTGGGATGTTCCTTTTCTAAATAATAAAAAGATTTTAAATTAATATGGTCCCATTTCCATGACATTGCATTTTGTCTAAGATTTACCTTATGGGCTAAGTGTTATACTTTCACAGTTTGGCTACAATATAGATCTACAACAAATACTGTATTTGGTCCAGGCTTTCTCACTGAAAATTACAGTATGCTGTGTTTGCTTGCTTGTGTTTCCATAAGTGTAGAGGTCATTGGCAATTCTACATGCCTCTTTCTGTGACAGTCATTATTTCTTGATGCTGGCAATTCATATTAAGATTTTGCTAGAAGTCCTGGAAAGTGGCATGCTTCTTTTTCCCCTTCAGTTAGGTCAGCAATAAATGGAAGTATTATAAAATTTTATCCAAGAGCTGTTTTTTTGGTCCTTTTTCTTTCATCATAACCATATGCCTTGGACCGTAAAAACACACTGGGTTCCATTGTAGTCATAAAATTTTTTAGACCGGACCTAGCAATCATTTTTGCTTCCTGATTATAGTTCTGTTCGAAACAAAGATATATTAGGTTGTCTTTGTTTCTTCCTTCTTGTAAATGTCCAGGTTTTACAAAAAGATAAGGAGCCTGCAGTTTATTTATTTATTTATTTTCACCTGTAATTACTTAGACCTTAAAGTTTTCTGCAGGGAAGATAACAGCATTGGGTTCCAATAGCTAGCATCTGATGAAGGGCATTTTTCCTCTATTCCCAGACTGTAATTCTATTAATTGTCAATTTGATAGCATCTAACCCAGCTGGCATGATAGCTTGATACAGCCTGGAGTGCTAAGCCAAAACACGGAGTATCTCCTAATAACTTTGTAGCTGTTTAGAGCTATATCACCTCACAATGACTTTTATGCCTCCCAGAGTTTTTTTGGATAAATCCGTTCTATGATAATGATAGGAACAGACATTTTTCCTAGGACACCCTTTTAGGATTGAAAGATACATTTTCATGACAAGCTTTCACCATGATTATTTATCATCTTATATTTAATCATTCTTGGTTCTTCAGGTATAGAACTATTTCAAAACCTTCTGCTACTTTTTTTTTTCATGACTGTGTTAGTCTAACTATCATTGTGATCCACAGCCTCTAAAGAGTCTTCTAAAACTTCAGATCGGCTCATAGCAGGGTATGTTGAATTCTACAGTTTAACAAAGTCTGCAACTTACATTTTGTTCACTTCAATATAAATATTTGTTGCTGTTCTTGGTGCAAAATAATTGAATTAAGCGCCATACAGTAAAGTGCAATTGATTGTATATTGAAATTTGAGAACTCAGGATGACTGATTTGGAGTTCTGACATAAATAAGGTACTGTAAAGATGAAACAGGATAAGTATCACTATTTAGCCCTAATCATTAGCAATAACATATAGGAAGTGCAACAACACTATTATTCAAGCATGCCTGCATTAAATAATGTGACAAAATTGCATAGCAAAGCAAATTTGAACTTCTTGTGAAAGTACTTCACAATAATTTTTTTACTGGTATAAAATGGCTTTTAAGAATAGAACATTTTTTTGAGTTGCCATCATGAATGTTACCAAGAAAAAAAAAAAAAACCCACATAAATTTTTTGCAGCTTCAAATTCACGCTGGATGATGCTTGAACTTGTTCATATTTAGGCTGGGCTAGTGAGATTACATTAGAAACATTGTAAGAGCATTAAAACCATGTATGTTTTTGAACATGCAACACTTGAGGATGATTAATTTCTTTTAACATCAGTTACCTAAAAATTAGACAGACAATGTCAACGATCCTTGTTGCACTGATCAGAAATATGTTTTAGAATAAGTTGCTTTCTGAGGGAGATCATTTATATTGCATGCAAAGAGAGGGAAACTAAATAGCTAATAACTAAACAGGCAGTGTTAAAAGTCAAAGTGTAGTTAAAGAAAACAACCAAATATCAGTCCAGCTGCATTTATTTCACAAAAGAAAGCAGATTGGCAATAAATAAGGTTTGCATAAAGGAAATTAGCAAACACATTTAAACTACCGCATTCACATTTGAAGATGTCAAGTGAATGTACATTACAAATGTAAATATGTAGTGTGTTTATTTGGTTTTGAAAATGCAAATTCAAGTCTGCTTTTCTACCTGTAAATATTTCATTCACAAAACTCTCTAAAAGGCACAAGTCAGTTATATGGGTGCCTTGATAAGGCAACTTTTAATTAAGTATAACATAATATTCTATTAGAAAAACACTGTCGTCTAGTAGCACAATATCTAAAACTAGCATGTAGATTAAATTTTGTATGTAACTTGGTCAAATTAGGGAAAGCAGTGAAAAGTGTAGAAAGAAAACTGCTGTGAAAAATAAAACAAAATGGGAAAAGAAATTATCTGTGGCATCACAAACCCCAGGAGATTTTGCACTGTGTCTAGATCTGTCACTTGCACTGCCAGTGATGCATTCGCAAAGATTATATTCTCTGCAGCATGTGTCTCTGCCACTGATGTATCACAGAATGGTTATAATACTAAATAAATATAAATGCATCATTTCTGAGATTAGATGGCGTTAGTACAATGAAATGAAAAGAATTATTTTTTTCACATATTATGCTAGCTAAAAAAAATAGGACTATAAATCCTGATTGGGAGAAAGGCACGGAAAAGGGTTAAGTAAGAAATGAATTAAAGTTTTGTGAGAAAACACCTGAAATATATTGCTAAATATCAGAGCATTTGAAAATGGTATTTTCAAAAAAAGGGTGCAGAAATTCCTCTGTTTTTTCCTTGGTTTTGTTGTAGTTGAATCCATTAGTTTGCCATGGTTTAAGACCAGCCAGTAACTTGGAGATGTGCAGCCTATCTCTCACTCCCCCCTCTTCCTCCCCTTTACTCCCAGAGGGATAGGGAGAAGAATCAAAAGAAGGTAGCTCCCACAGGTTGAGAAGAGAACAGTCCAGTAACGAAGGTATAACACAAAACCACTACTGCTACCACGAGTAGTAATAATGAGGAAGAAAATAAGAAGGGGAAAGAATAGAACCGCTCACCACCTGGTGACAAATACCCAGCCCTACCTAGCAGTGATCTAACACTTTCGGGTAATTGACCCCAGTTTTTACATCCTGGGCATGATATGCTGTGGTATGGAATACCTCTTTGGTTAGTTTAGGTCAGGTGTTTTGTCTCTGCTTCTTCCCGGCTTCCCCTCCTCTCTGGCAGAGCATGAGACTCAGAAAGTCCTTGATCAGAGTAAGCATTACTGAGCAGCAACTAAAAACACTGGGGTTATCAGCATTTTTTGCCGGCTGAAAGTCAAAACCACAGCACTGCACCAGCTACTAAGAAGGAGAAAAATGGCTGCTACTGCTGAACCCAGGACATAGCATTTCTAGTGGATTCTCTTATGGATTTCTTAGTGTGTGGGTGTCAGTCTCTGTATAAGCCTCCCTGGAAAATTTGCTACTGAAGCAATTACCTTTTGTTAAACTGAACTGGCACGTTTTTCCAAGTAAACTGTAATTATGACACTTTTTTGTTCCTTTGTACCATCCATTTTAGCTACTAGAGCAGAAAAGCTATGGAATAAGAGACAATAAAATTCATGGGAACAAGAAAATAAAGAAGAAACACACTTGACTTTCCCTTTTTCCTGGATAAGGTTTACCTTGGCAAGTTCCATGCAAGCTTTTAGTGGTTTAGAAAGAGAAGGGTGGGAATATTTTATACACAATGTTTTTGCAAGATAGAATTGTTCTTTGAGATCAGCTAAGATAAAACAAATTGAATAAATAAATACTAGAAATAGCCTGACAAATAATTTGCTGATAGAATTGTCCATTCAGAATATATAGATTGTAACATTTTAATAGCCTAGAAAGTCAACACTGTCAAGAGCTCTAACAGAAGAGTGAATATGAATGCATGAAAAAGATTCTGTCTTTGGACAGAGAGAACATAGCAGAATGGAATGGAGCAGGACAGGACAGGGCAGGAGAGGACAACACAGGACAACACAGGGTAGGATGGAATGGAACAAAACAAAACAAAGCAGAACAAAACAGAACAGAGCAGAACAAAATGGAACAAATAGAATAATGTTTCCATTGGAAGGGACCTGCAGCGATCACCTAGTTCACCTGCCTGACCAATCCAAGGATGATCAAAAGTTAAAGTAGATTATTAATAATATTGTCCAAATGCCTCTTAAACATTGATAGGCTTGGGGCATTTATCATTTCTCTAGGAAGCCTGTTCCCAGTGTTGGACAACCCTCTCAGTAAAGGAATGCTTTCTAATGTCCAGCCTAACCTTCCCCTGGTGCAACTTTAAACCACGCCCACGTGTCGACACAGATTCCAGGGAGAATGATCAGCACCTCCCCCCTCGAATTCCCTTTCTCAGGAAGCTGTAGAGAGCAATAAGGTTACCCCTCAGCTGCCTCCTCTCCAAACTAGAAAATCTCAGAGTCCTCAGCAGCTTCCCATAGGACATTCCTTCCAGCTTTGTTGCCCTCCTCTGAACACATTCAAGGGCCCTCACAACCTTCTCAAATTGTGAGGCCCAAAATTGCACACAGTGCTCAAGGTGAGGCCACACCAATACTGAATGCAGAAGTGCAATCATGTCTTTTGATGACCTTGTTACCTTTATAACTTACGCTGGAGTGTAACAGAATAAGTTTATTGAAATCCAAGCAGAAAAAGAAAGAGCACTACTTGGTGGTCTGGTAGAGGACAAGGTGGAAGCTCTGTCCACAGATGAATCGTTCTTGCCTATCCCTCATCAAAGAGCTGTCCTTCTGAAATGAATGACACCCAGTGTCATCAAAGGGGAAATATAGTGGCTTCACAGGGTGTGATTGGTGTTAATAAATATGATACTTTTAGTATATACGCCTGAGGGAGAGTAGACAAGGTTTAACAAATTTTAGTCTTTCAATAATTTTGTAGCAGGTTTTGTTTAATGGTTACTTGCATTTATCGAATAGGAAGGGTTAATATCCAATTCCTTGGCTTTGCCAATAACAAATAGTTAAACCACCAGCTAATTCTCAGTAATGAAGATCAGTTTTTTTCTGGTGTTTTGCTGCTGTGTTTTTTTTATACGGAAAATATTTTGAATTTTCTTATGTATTTTCTTGGCTACCCCTTCATTACCGTTCAGTATGAATCTATGTTGAGTAATTACACTAAGGCATACCTAATCATATAAATGAAAACAGATTTTCTTACATACTACACAAACCATGTTAAATGTGGATCTTCCATAACCATATATGATATAAATAAGATGTTGAAAACATGAGAAATATTATATTTATTATGTATTGTAATCAGTGTAATTGCTCCACATTTATTCTGATTACAAATATTTTTATATTTTAATAAATATTGCTATTGAAATATCTGATTAGAATTCAGATTTATAGGAAAAAATATCTACTGTACAGTGACCTTTATATGTATACACCAGAGGGTAAATGTTAAGCAGGTACTTGGTCTTTGCTTGAGCATGATTGATTACCATATAATCATAGCCTGTCTGAATTAGACAATTTCATGTTCTATTTCAGAGGGCAAAATTTTCCATCTTTGAGGAGATGTGTATATTATATCCATATATTGTAAGATATGTGTGTGTATATATAAATTATATATTAAATCAAATAAAAAAATAATCAACATATTCTCAATTTATGTATTAGAAATAACCTTAATGTTTTAGCTAAATTATAATTATTTAAATTAGTAGAAAAATATTCTATTAAGTAGCCATGTCTCTAATTCTCCATGTCTTTTTTTTTCCTTATTGCATACAGTAAGAATACAGTCTGAACAAAGTTATAAATGCATAAAATCCCAAAGTGAAAAAAAACAAAACAAGAGAAGTATAACAATGAGTTATCAAATTATTTGATCATTCTTATTATCATTAATTATGCTTAACAACTCTATTATTAAATTAAAAATAATTTTTCTAATATGAAAATAGGCCAGAGTATTCGTTTAAGTAAACAAACTAAACAAATAAAAAAAAAACAACAAGACACCAAACCAACCAAGCAAACAAAAAAAAAGAGACAAAAACAAAAACAAAACAAAACAAAAACAAAAACCGAAACAAAACAAAAAAAAAGAAACAAAAACAAAACTAAAACAAACAAACAAACAAAAATAAAAATCCCTAATAGGTCTTTATCAAGAATAAATCTGACTTTCTGATTTAGTTTGAACACTGATATATAGAGTATCATATGTCATAAGAGGAAACTCTTCACTCACAGAAGTTTACCAAACTATGTGTGCCTGAAAAGCAGTTTCTTACCACTCAAGTGTAGATTATAAATTTCCTGATAAAAAAGGAGAAAAACCACCATGAACTTAACTTGAAATTACAAAGACTGGTTTTATAATTTTGTGCCATATAAGTTTATTACCTTTTTAATTACTTATTAATTTTGTATTGCTTTAACCAAATCAGCAACTAAATCAGTAAAATAGCTCTAAACTAAATCAGCAAATAAATGTGAACATTAAATATATTGTGTGAGCAACATATTCAGTCAATAACATTTTTGATGTTATGTCCTCTATATTAGCAGACAATTTTCTCAGGACATGACCTATGTATAAGTCAAATACCTCTACTACCAAGCTACAACAGTTCAACTTCTTGTCATCTTGTTTTTCTTACCCTTACAAGTTTCTGGTTACATTACTTCTGGCCAAAAAGAGAAGCCCTCTGTTAAGCACAAATGGATGGAAAGTAGGCCACCCTACCAAGTTGATATAGCCAGACTGGAATTAAGGGAGGGAGTGTAAGCCAAGTATCGCCCACGAGGTGAGATAGTGAACAAGGGTTGTGTCAAGCCAACAGTCCTGCAAAATGTGTAGGAAAAGTTGCAAGATCCTAGTTACAAAAGCTTCCTGAACTGAAGCAAAAGACAACATTGTTGGAATAACTGTTCCAATTCCTGGAACAAGGAATAAGAAGGTACCAACCAGGACAAAGAGCAAGGAGAACTAGGGTAAGGGCAAAGAGCAGAGTCATGAATCAGAAATGATGGATGATGTTTGCAAAAATTAGGTGAAAGAAATAAAAAACTAAGATGGAAAGAGGGGTCTTGCATACCTAGAAGTGCAACTGCCATCAAGAAGCACGCAGAATAATGAAACAAGTGATGAATTTGACACACCAAGAATAAACCACCAGTCAGGCTAACAGGCTGGTTCTTGATCTCCTAATTAACTCTTGTCAGGCAGCTAACTGCAGCTCAGTTGCCCAGACCTGACATGGACTGACAGCTGCTGTGTCTGATGCATCATGTGTCTGAAGCTCAAGTGATGTTTGCTACATTTATTTTACTTCCCCCTGCATTCCCTGTTCTAGAAAAAAAAACCAAAACCAAACCAAAAAAGAGGTCTGAGTGAAGCTTTTTTTCTCATGCCTGAGATAGTTAAAGTGTCTTTTTTCATGTTAATTATCTGGTGCCCACGAGGGTGGAAGCTCAGGACTAGGATTTTTGTTCTGTTGAACCAGTTTCTGACTTCTCCCTGCAACTGCATACATGCACTTTTTACAAAAGACCTTGAAAAACACACAAACCTTTAACCAGCTGTCACATCTAGTTAAAACAGTCAATGAGCCAATGAAGTACTGACAGCAGCAGAAGACACTCAGCAGCTGAAAGCAACTTGATCACTAGGTCGTGTTTTCTCAGAATACAGGTAAGGAAGGGGCTGGGGGAGGGGGGAAGTAAGAATGAGGGAAAGCATTTGTTATTTTGTATAGTTATGAAAAAAAAGTGCACAAAACCCCCCAGATATTTTCAAACCTGAAGTTTTTGAAAAATTACAGACTGGAAAGTTAGAACCTAGTCTTCTTGCTACTGTGCAATGGCTTCAGAATTTGAGGTATTTTGAAAAGGGACAGAGTGGAAAAGAAATAAAGCCAAACAATCCAAATAAGACAGAAAAGAAGTCCAGGTACAGGCTTTCTTTTGGTATCAGAGATTGTGTTTTATTAAGGAATTATTTTCTTGCCAGTAAAGAAACTCCAAAATAAAGTCTCATTATTAAAAAATAAACAAATCTAGGGCCTCTTTCAAATGCTGATGCAATCATAATGATGAAGGGAAGGGCCATGCATGTGTCCTCCTGCAACTGTGGTATCTATAACAGGTAAACTGTAAGGGGAGATACTACTTTGTGGATCTGTAAACTGCTTTTCCCTCACCCCTAATGTGCATATGAAGTAAACTATTCACTGTGCTTTTTGATCCAAGACCTTGTTGATGTACACAGGTGAGATTAATTTGGATACTTTTGGAATACCGACACCCATAGTTGTTTTGTGGTAATGAAATTGGAGACTGGACAAAGCTTTCATACTGTTGAGGTCTGCTAAAACAAATCAACCAACCAGCAAAACAAGTTTAAGCTAAAAGAAAAAAAAAAAAAAAAAATTGAAAAGGGAAAGAAGAGAACAACTGCAATATCAGTTCTTCATAAATTAATACTTGAACTTTAGGTCTTACTGTTTCAGAAGCCCAACTGTGATCATGATTTTAGTGCTCAAATAGACTTGCAAGTCTGCAAATAGGAGGAATGGGAATACACTGCCAGTAAGTCTTATCTGCATCTGAGCTAATGCATCCAATCAAAATTATCTGACGGTTCAGGTGTGGCACCAAGTTACTTTTCAGTCTTCAAAACCTCTGTTATTTCCACAAGAATGTTATGTGGACTAAAGATGTCTTTAAAACTTTAAAAGATAATGAGACACTACAGATTCAGAAAGAATACAATGACATTCTGACTGTTAGCTATCTTTAAAAGGCCTTGTTCAGAAAATTTCTCCAAATTATTTGAACAAGTGGTCTGAGAAATAAATGAAGGAGGTTATCTGAGACTTACACTCTTTGTCATTAAAATTGAGCTAAAATATTTAGTTTCACTAGGGCATTAAAGCCAATGAGTGTTCTTCTATCTTGCTAGAATTGCTGAGAAGGAAGAATGAGCCAACACAGAGTGAAAAACTTAAGTATTTTATCATTTTGAAAAGCTGTGGTACAAAACACTGCACAGACTTAGACATGTGTAGAAGTTGTTTACTTTTTTCCAGAAAAAAAATTAGTAAATTACTAATATTTAGACAGCTGGAATAGTATCTAGAATATTTAGACCCATTAAAATCACTGATAAAAAGTTGCACTTTACAGTTTTCAAACAATTTTTTTTCTCATTTTTTCGAATAAAAGCAAGGATTTCTAACTTCATTCCTCTGTCTTCTTTCTTTAATGTCACTGACTATGAAAAGAATAACTAAGGAGCAGATGGGAAAAGGAAGGAAGGTTTGTTGTTTTCCTTCAGTCTATGGTGAATTCAAAGGCCAGTGAAGTCAATAGGAATCTTTCCATTGCCTACAGGGAGCTTTTGATCATGCCACAAATTTATACTTCAAAGGACAGTTCCCTCTCATCTTTTAAGTTTTTTCCTGTCTTTCAGACATCATACATTCTCTTCTTTCTATGCCTCCTTTTCTTATATTTCTTTGAGCACACTTTGCCTCTCTTTTCTTCCTATATTAACTATGACTGTACTAAAGGCCCAGCTGATATAACTGCACAAGACAGCAGAGGACTTTGATAAATGAAAAAAAGAATTCTATCACAGGAGGAGGCAGATTTTGTAACTTCACTGGGGGAGACCAAAGACCCCTCTCTACTCTGGTGTCCCCAAGAGATACAAAATATTTGCTTGTCCTGAGTACCATCTTATATGATTGTATTCTATACCATACATAAACATGTATGGACATTTGTGAGTTCCACCAGACTGAGCTATTCCATTTTGTCTAGCATACTTATTTTGCTATTCACAAAAAAGTGTTACTATCTAGGATAATTACATGAAAAGAAGATTTTGATTCTTCTTATTTTTCTTTTCAATTTGTTTTTTTATGTCAGTGAATGTTTTAATGTAACATGAAATGCATCAGCAACAGAGATTAAAAGTATTTTGTCCCATACTGATGCCTGGCAAACTTTTTCTCAGGGATGGTGTTCCTTATAGAAGAGAAAGACCTGCGCACAAGGTTTAATCATGAGGGAGTATGTTTTAACTCCTCATATACCACAGATGATAGAAATAAAAACACTAATGTGTTTTGTAGAAATAAAAACACTCCATCGCTGCTGGTATTGAAGGCCAGGCTGGACAGAGCCTTGGGTGGCATGGTTCAGGGGGAACTATTGTGTAAATTTATCATGTAAATTTAGATTAAAAATCTAACTTAATTTTGTATCAGTTGTGCCTGCATTTTACCATGGAGATAAGAATCACAGCATGAAATGCAGTGTAAGAGTAAGGGAAAAGAAGCAAACATTGGATCAGATCCTTAAGGTGTTAGGTATTAGGTATTTAGGTGTAACTCTTAACTTGCAAAGTGAACTAAGTACCTACATGTTTTTGCAGATATAGGTCTTAACATACTGTTACAGTAAAAGAGAATAAAAAAAAGCAAGTCCTCAGGACAGTGAGAAGAGCGTGCAGCAAGCTCACTGCCCTGGAATTCAAGAAAGCAGACTTTGGCCTTTTCAGGAACCTTCTCAGTAAGGTTCCATGGGATATAGCCCTAGAGGGCAGGGGTGTCCAAGACTGTTGGTTGATATTCAAGGATCACCTGCTGCATACTCAGGAGCAATGCATCCCAACTAGAATGAAGTGCAACAGGAGGGCCAGGTGTCATGGGTTCAGCAGTAGCAGTCATTTTTCTCCTTAGTAGCTGGTGCAGCACTGTGTTTTTGACTTGTGGCCTGAGAACAGCGCTGATAACACCAATGTTTTAGTTACT
>JANRGW010000658.1:0-21724 GCA_024733675.1 Psilopsiagon aymara | reverse complement strand
TATCGATCGAACCACCCAGCTTGGTGTCATCGGCAAACTTGCTGAGGGTGCACTCAATCCCACTGTCCATGTCACCAACACAGATGTTGAACAAGACTATTCCCAGCACTGATGCCTATGGGGCACCACTCATTACTGGTCTCCAGGTGGACATTGAGCCATTGAGCACAACACTTTATATGTGGACATCCAGCCTGTTCTTGATCCACCAAGTGGTCCATCTGTCAAATTGATGTCACTATGTCACTCCACTTTAGAGACAAGGATGTCATTCAGAACAGTGTTGAATGCTTTGCAAGAGTCCAGGTAGGTGACATCAACTACTCTACCACTGTCCATCAGTTCCGTAGCTCCATCATAGAAGGCCACCAAATTGGTCAGGCAGGATTTCCCCTTAAGTGAAGCCATGCTGGCTGTCATCAACCACCTTGTTTTTCGTGTGTCTTAGCACGCCTTCCAGGAGAATCCAGTCCAAGATTTTGCCAGGCACAAAGTGAGACTGACTGGTCTGTAGTTCCCTATGTCATCTGTTTTCCCCTTCTTGAAAATGGGGCTATATTATCCTTTTTCCAGTCATCGGGAACTTTACTGGACTCATACGGTTTTTCAAATATGATGGACAGTGGCTCAGCAACTTCATTTGCCAGCTCCTTCAGGACCCACGGATGGATTTCCTCAGGTCCCATGGACTTGTGCATATTCAGGTTCTTAAGAGGCTCTTAAACCTGATCATCTCCTACAGTGGCCCCAAGGTCTTCATTCTCACAGTCCCTGCGTCTGCCTTCCAAGACTTGGGTGGTGTGGTCAGAGCGTTTACCAATGAAGGCCGAGTCAAAGAAGTCATTAAGAACCTCAGCCTTCTCCAAATCCAGGATAGCCAGTTCTACTGATAGCTTCTGGAGAAGGCCCACGTTGTCCCTAGACTGTCTTTTATTTGCAATGTACCTATAGAATCCCTTCCTGTTATCTTTAACATCCCTAGCAAGTTTAATTCTAAGTGGGCCTTAGCTTTCCTAACCTGGTCCCTAGCTTCCTGGGCAACATCCCTGTATTCTTCCCAGGCCGCCTTTCCTTGCTTCTGCCATTTATAAGCCTCTTTTTTCCTTCTCATTTTCCTCAGCAGCTCCTTGTCTGTCCAAGGAGGTTTCCTGGCCCTCCTGACACACTTCCTTCTGTTTGGAATGTGTCATTCCAGAGCTTGCAGCATGTGATCCTTGAATGTGAACCAACAGTGTTTGGCTCCCTGCCCTCTAGGGCTATATCCCATGGAAACTTACTAAGCAGGTTCCAAATCATTTGCTTAATTTGCCTACTTCAGTTGGTTTGTGTTTAAGCTAAGACATGCATTACTACCTTGTATAATTCTTCTATTAATACAGAGATAATGTGTCACATGTAGCAAATGGCCATTCACATTTTGAGTTAGAAGTTTCCTTGCAAAATTAAGAATTTTTTAATTTATATTTTTTTTTTCTTTGAATGGATTATTCAGGCTGCACACATTGATCAGCCATGAGTATAGGAAGAGGATGAGGAAAAAAAAAAAACAAGCCGGCCCATTCTCTTTTCCTCTTGGTTCCATTCATATAAATCTTTTTACGACCTTCCTAGAAAATCTTGATGTACTTAACTCTTTGACAGACTCATCCTTAAAAATTAATTCACTAAGACCCTGCCTTCCTTGCTGTTAAAGAGGAGTTCAAAAAGGACATCTTGTAATGATGCTACCAATATAGTTTTGTGCTGTTCTTGAAATGTATGGATGAAGATGAAAGACAAGATAGAGCAAATATGCCCAAGGTGGCTTTCAGTTAGCTGTTTCGTTCTGTTTTAATAACCATACCACATTCTGTTCTAAGGATCAGAATGGAAAAAAATTGAGGGTTATCTTTTCCTTGTGAATTATCTTTAATATTTACTATTAGCCTATTAATCATATCTCAGTAATTTCAAAAAGTAAGGTTGTAATGATGGTTGATTTGCAGACTTACTAGAGAACTAAATTTTGTTATGAATTATGATCAGCCTAAAGTTCATTTATGTTGTTTCCAAATCCTATTTGTAACTTCTTTTTCAAGGCTACTGTAAGACCTTAGGCAGAATTATTTAGATTTGAAAAGACCTATGAGATCATGGAGTTCAGCCATTAACCTAACACTACCAAGTCCACTGCTAAACCATGTCTCTGAATGTCTCATCTACACATCCTTCAGGTACTTCCAGGGATGGTGACTCAGTCACTTCCTGGGCAGGCTGTCCCAGTGCTTGACAACCCTTATGGTGAAAAACAATTTTTCAAATATCGAATCTAAACCTCCCTTGGTGCACCTTGAGGCTGTTTCCTCTTGTCTTGTTGCTTGTTACCTGGGAAAAGAGTCCGATCGCAACCACACTACAACCTCCTTTCAGGTAGTTGTAGTGAGTGATATGGTCTCCCCTGAGCCTCCTTTTCTCCAGACTAAATATAAACATCTTTATATTTATGTACTCACAGGTATGTATCTACTGTAAATCTTCATTAGAGATGAGTGCATGCAACTGTCCTTTTTTTTTTTTTTTTTTTTTTTGGTAGTAAAAAATGGATTCAAAGCACAAAGTTTTCCAGAAGTAATTAATTGTTTTGTGAAAACACTTGTCGAGTCTTAGAAGGATCTGTCTACCTGTGGCTGGGTGCTCAGTTCTTTCAGAATTTAGGATTCTGTTAAATTTTGTGTCCCTCTAAAAGCAGAATCAAAAACTTTAAACTGTTTTACTTTCAGCCTTATTTCTGAATAGGAGTTTCTATTTTCAATCTGTCATTTCAAGCAAATGAGTGACACTTGAGCAAATCTTGTTCAGATAATACCTAAAAAAATATGTTTATGTATTTTTTGGTTTTTTTTTTTAATCTTTGCATTACAATCTTGTATACTACTGTCAGTGCCTACAATCTTTATACTCCAGTCAGCCTAGCCTTTAGGTGGCGAGGCATTGCAAAAAAGAAAATGTCTTCAGAGAAATAACTGCTTGGAGATAGAGCATCAGCTGGAATGTCTGATTCACTAAGCTAACCTGATGGGGTTTGAGGCAGTTTTCATCGCCAACAACTGGCACTCCTTTGTTCCATAATTATAATACATTGTCATTGTAGAGATACTTTATTTTTGAAGGAAGGCAATCTGAAATTGTCATTAGAAAGTTTTGTCTGCAAAAGACATTTATTATTAACAAAAGCGGAGCACAATTTTTGTAACGTACTGCTGCTATTTCAAATTCCAGATTCAGCATAATTCATATGCTGTTCATGCAGCAAGAAATTCACTAGATGAATCTACCTATGACTAGGTTGCTGTATCTTTCATGATCTGTGTTTTGTCCTTACAATCTCAGATGGCCTTACAGCTGGCTCATGTGAGAATCAACTGAAGGAGCTTTTCAGTCTGACGGATGAAACTTTATACTGGAAAATTATTTCTCTGTCCTTGAATGTCAGGAATCTTTGTATTCATATGTTCATATGGAAATACCCTTCCTTCAGCTTTTTTGATGCATGGCAGTGGCTGTGACTTATCAAAGTGTGAATATCCATGATTATTCTTAGGAACTCTGTAGTTATTTAAACCTCTTGAGTCTGGACTAGTTTCAAGCTTCTCATTTTTAATGGAAAAAAAAGAACTTACTTTTTCTCACAGTTACGTCTTCTGACTGTCTACTGCTATAGTACCTAAAAGATTTTCTATTAAATTTGGTAGTCTTTTGAAAGCTACTCAGATCTCAAATGTCGTGGTTTTGGCATATGTGACCTATGATCATGGGACAGTGAAATTAGTACCAAATGTTATGCTTATCATTAGTTGTAATTGAATTTCTCTTTAAAAAACACCTTTTGAAATCACCAGTGAGGGTTTGGTTTTTTTTTTGTACTCACATGTCTGTTCCATTCATCCTGTCATCTTTAGTGACAAAAGAACATTAGAGAATTATTGGTGAAAGCTGTTCTCTGTAGCCATGTACAATTCATGGCACAGAGTGGCTATCACTGGGTGCAGATGACCGTAGTCAGCAGAGGAGATCAACCCCTGAAACTGGGAGCTGCATGGGTAAGAGTAGGGTGAGCACTGTGAACTCACCAAAGCTACGTTATAAACTCTAAAAATAAATAAACCTTGTAATTGTGTTTCTGAAGGAGGATGCATGTTGTCATGACCGTACTTACAGTTACCTATTTTACAAACAATGTACACAAGTAAGGAAGAAATTGCCCATATGACAGGGAAATCGAACACGGACTAAAGAACAAAAAGAAAAAAAGCAATCTGGCAAATAATTTAAAAAGTATCTTGCTGACATTTAGTGTTAAATTTGGGTGACTCAAGGGGTTTGAGATATTTTTTCTGAAAATTATATTAGTGTATAACCCCTGGACAATAAACATTTAGGTGTGGAAATGTATGATCTTAACATAGGATAAAACATTTAAAAATAACTCTATCTCAAGAATAGTGCCTTCATAACTCAACTTACATTATTTAATTCTCTGCTGCTGGTGAAGTCCAATAGAAAACATTGTTATGGTATCTCACAAAGATTAATTGGGTTACTAAATTGTTACGAGTATTGGGAATGTAAGGTTTATGATCACAGAGCAGAAGAGGTAGGAGGCCGGTAAGGTCACATCTCTGAATAAGACCTATTGTTCTCAGGAAAATAAAAAGGCAAAAGAATAGAAGATGTAGTTCCATCAACTTGTGATTAATGTGCTGTTACAGAAGTTCAAACATCAATCAGAAATCAGGCTTTCTTTCTAAAAATTTGATTCTTATTTTCATCAGTTTCCACTTTCAAATAATATATATACTGGTCTAAAATTGTATTTGTTTTTAAGAAGCATCTTCTTCCAGTAACAGACCTCTGCATAACTTAGTTCCAACAGAAAGTATTTTATAATTATTGTAAAATAATTAGCGTTTCTTACATAAACTAATATATAAACCAACAACAATGGAATGGAAAAAAAAAATCAAACAAGCGAAAAAAAATCAAACAAAAAAAAGCCAAACAAAAAACCCAAGCCAGACAACAAAACCAACCAAAATCATCAACCAAACAAAAGCCTAAAATCTGCACCTAGAATAGCAGCGCATTTATTTTCTCCCAGCCCAACTGAAAAGGAGCAATTCTCTGCAGGCTTCTAAACCTGAGTTATGCTGAACTTTAGATTATTATACAAAATAAAAATGAAACAATTACTTTCTGTTGTTTGCAAAAGTTCTGGTGCTCTACCACATTCTGAATTTCCATTTATTTTTTTTTATGTTGAACATTTATTTCTCTTGGTCATGGAATCACAGAATGGTTTATGTTGGAAGGGACTTTAAAGCTTATCCAGTTCCAGCACCCTGCCATGGGCAGTGGCACCTTCCATTAGACCAGGTTACTCAAAGCCCCATACAGCCTGGCCTTGAACACTTCCAGGGATGGGGCAGCCACAGCTTCTCTGGGCAACCTGATAATAATTAGGAATTATTTTCTTAATGTCTAATCTAAATCTACCCTCTTTCATCTTTGTCACCAAATTACATTTGGAAGTTGATTTTATAAAGTCATTCTGTAGAAAAGTTTTTGGTGAAATTTTTCAGGCATGCTCACTGGAAGCTGGAACTGCTTCCGCAGTAATACAATCTATACGTCGGAACTGCAGGGTAGAGTGGAGAACTGCATGTTTAGGCATGCAAACGCATAGTCAGACATTTATTACTTGTATTTGTAGTATTATTTATAATATTTATATTGCGATAACTCAACTGAAAATATACTTTTCTGTACAATTTGCAGAAGACCACAATGGTATGTCTTAGAATTAGGAACCTTGCAAATAAATCACTGCTATTCACAGAGTACTTGAAATACTTAATGCATTCAGTATTTCAGTAAATAGCACAAGGAAATAATTCCCTAATTCCCCTAATAAGGTGACTTTATGCACTATTTATCCCATTTTTAAGGCTGTAGTATCAGTAAATACTTTCGGTTTCCTTGTTACAATTCTTTATCTATAAATTAAGCTATCAATTCCTGTAAAAAATGTTTCAGGGGGTTTTGTCACTATTGAATGCTCATCACCTGTTTCAGTGGTTAGATTTTTTTTCTCCTCTTTATCAAGATTGTTTGTTCTCAGACTGTGATTTGTGAACTGTTAGTGATCTGTGACCTGCGAGTCTCAAAATAAAACCATCTGCAAGCAAAAGCTATTCAGGACTGGAAGTTTGAAAACGTACTGTGTCTTTTTCAATAAGTACTGTTCAGAGTTAGAAACTGGAGAATGCAGAAGTTTCAAAGATGCATATCTTAATTTTCCATTTTGGGGGAATCTTCAGTTTTTCTCTAGATTAGCAGGATAATTCACATTCTTACCAGAGAATACTTTGCAATATGCTGCTTTTGTTGTTTCTTAAAGTTTGTGTATTCTCACTGAATTTGGTATGAGTCTTATTAAATAAATAAATAAATTCAATGCATTATTACTGGGCTCAGAATACACTTCTGTACCATTAAAATTTATTACTGTAAATCAAATAGAGGCTGAACGTCTCAGGCTCTGATCTATCAGTCTCTGAAAGTGAGTATTTTCAATTGTTAGGTCATATTTTCAGGTACTGTAGATTCTTTTTAATTTGGTGTATCTGTACTTACTCGTATTTCTTAGTCATCTGCCCCACTGAATTTACAAATACCCATTATAGAAAAAGATACTGTAAGAGCTGCTACCAAAAGAGTAGATCTTGTAGATGATAAAATAAGTTTCTTATGTTGAAACATTAGCTACTGTTGGACGTTCTAACTCCTTTTAAAAACCCACAGTGATATATGCTCAGATATCTAAAAAATGACATTTTAAAATGTATTAAATAATTATATGTTTTTCATTTCAGGTGAAGTGTGATCAATACTGGCCAAGCAGAGGCACAGAAACTTACGGACTAATTCAAGTGACCCTTTTAGACACTGTTGAATTGGCAACATACTGTGTTCGTACATTCGCACTTTACAAGGTATATGTACTTATATATACTTACAATAGAGTTTAAAATATAAATATTGGCAACTTTTGTCCTTCCCTTCCCTCAAAAAAATATTTAGCTCGTTGAAAAAATCGCTAAAGCTCTGGCATTTGTTGTGAGGCTTTACTGTGAAGTACAGTTAAAATTCTTACATTGTTTGTATCCTGCAATTGAGAATATATGAAACGTTTCCCTCCATAGCCTGAGTTCTGTTTTTCTCTGGCCCCAGATGTGATTTAACTACACTTTGCTGGTATATATGCTTCTGCAGTTGTTTCATTGAAAAATGCCAATATCACATCAAGTGGCAGTTTTGTCATGAATTTTTTTAATACCATAGAATGGTTCAAGTGAGAAAAGGGAAGTGAGGCAATTCCAGTTCACTGCCTGGCCTGACCATGGTGTCCCAGAACACCCAACACCATTCTTAGCTTTCCTGCGACGAGTAAAGACCTGCAACCCACCTGATGCTGGACCTATGGTTGTGCACTGCAGGTAAGATCAGAATTCCTTTCTAATCACCTTTTGTCAATATTACCATTTTCTATTGCAGATAAAAACTCTCTCTTCTTTCAAAGAGACTTCTGAGTCTGTCAAAGAAAAAGGTGGTTGCATTGCAAATTTGTGACCTGAGAACAGCACTGCTGCCAACTTGGATGGGCAAGAATTATTTCATTTGATCTGTGCAAGAGGAATTCATTTTAGAACATGTAAAGGTCTGCAGAGAGAATGTCAAAAGGGACAATACAGTTATAGTTATGGCATTCAGAAGGTGGCATTAAAAAAGTTTCACTTTAAAAACCTGAATGTTGAAGAAAGTGTGTTTTGAGCAATAAATCATCTTTTGAAATTACTTACATTGTGTATGAAAGTAAAGAACATGAAACTTAAGGAAGATAGATGACAACTTTTATTTACAATAGATAGAAACCTTATTCTGTTTTCAAATTTAAACCCTTTAGCTTAAAATTGTGAGGGGCTGAAACTGCAAAGGATGTACCTGGGGAGCAGTCTGAGCTCATTTCCAGGGAAAGGGGTGCTACATGCTGTTTGCAAGGTAGCAAACCTCTTCAGGCACTAAAAGGCAGGAATTAATAAAGTATTGAGAGGAAAACATGCTCCTCTTAAAGTTCTGGGAGTAAGGAAAATGAAGAGATGGCCATTCTTTAGAAATCTTTGACGAGACAATCTTAAAATCAAACTGGCAACATTGTCAGAATGCATGTGCCAGTTCTGATTGAAATAAGCTTCAAGGTGGATCCTTCTCATTCCAGGGCTATGTTGTTATAACTTGCATAGCTTACTCTGCTGCTCCTTTCAAAGCTAATGCCTAAGATCAGTGATTTTTGCGAGCTTCATTTTGGAATACCTTCAGTTAGTAAAGCTGAGAGCTACTAATTATTCACTGTTCATTGGAGCTACAAATGCTTAGTGCATTTGAAAAATAGCTTTGCTTTCCCATCCAAAAACTGAGGAACAAGAACTACGAGGGTTATACCCCCTTAGTTCTGGCTTCTTACGTATTGGTAAGCCAGCCATGGAAGCTGGGGGTTTTTTAATATTTTCAAAGTGATTAAAAGAGGCTGTTGTAAGTAAGACAGGGAAAAAAGTCAACAGGAAAACAAAATAATTACTTCAGTGTTAAAAGGCACACACTGCTTAGAGAAGGTCAGAGGACAAGGAATATAGTATTTTAATGATTATTGAAATACCAGGGCTAGGAATGGAATTAATACAAATAATAATACAAATCTATTTACGCAGTTTCTGAGTATTGCCTGAATGGAGACAAATCTTTCTGTATCTTTATTTACAGGATTTTGACGCATTTTGAATTTGCCTACAATTATAGATTTCCCCAGCTCGAATTTCATCAGCTGCCTCTGAATAGAGCATAACTGCAAAGTGAATATGTTATACTATAAATCAAACCCAAAATTAATAGAGGAAATAAATTCTCCCACTCTGGGAAGACTGTTAAATTACCAGAATGACCTAAATTCTCTTAATGCAAAAAAAGATGAATTAAATTAGTTGTTTAGTCATGCAGCAAGTCATTGGAACAGATGAAAGAAAATAAGATACAACACCTGTTATCACTCAGCAATATTGATGAAATGCAAGGTCATTCTTTTCTCTTTTTCATTCGTTATGCGTGCAGATTTCTGTGAAACTGGTGGTCGGGTGAGGTAATAAGATCTGATGCCTGATGAAGGACTTTTTTCGAATTTCCTTTTTATTTGTCAATATTCTACAGCATGCACATTCTAGTCATAAATTTGTTGAAGCTTTTCACCTTATGTATAGCTTCTTGATATGTTGAGATTTTAGGCATTTCATACAAGCTATCCTCTAAAATGTAAACTCCCACCTATTCTATTATTTTAGTAAGCCTTTTGAGTCCAAATCCCAACCATTTGTCTATGAGCAGAATTAATGAAATCATATTTCTTTAAAATTTACAGATTTATGTCTCTGGGCTTTTGGGTTGTTTTGTTGTTGTTATTTGTTTTGGGGTTTGTGGGGGTTTTTTGTTTGTTTTGTTTGTTGAGGTTTTTTTGTGGCTATGTATGTAGAAGCAAGGGCTGTGGACAGCCAAAAGTTTATTAATGTACTTATTAACTCATAAGTGTTAATGTGCTGACTATCTTACTGGTAGACCAACAAGAATAAGTTACTGAAGTCTTTCTTACGGCAGTAATGTTAGTGTGGGTGACATGTTTTCAGATATATCATAGCAACACAGTATTTTGAGACTTGTGTTGCCTTATCATTTTGAATTTGACATTATTAAATTGGTAAAAGAAAATCCAAACAAGAATAACAAAGCACCAGCACAATTTTGTTAAGCTAAAAGATGCATCTTTCATTCAGCAACATGAAAAGCTTTAATACTTAGTTTGAAACTAAAGTACTGGACATGCCTACACATTTCATTTCAAGCTCATAAAAGTTTTCATTTTATGTTGAAATAGAAAAAATGAGCAAGTTTTGCATGTTACTTGCTTTCAGATTTTTCTTTTCTCTCCTCTCTGTTGTTCATTCTGTGAACGTCTCTATTCTTCTAATCTTCAGTCATTTCTTTTTCTTTTTTTTTTTCATCTTTTTTTTTTTTTATCTGGATTAAAGAATTGCTCTAATTATATTCTATTTCTGTCCTTTGAGTCTGCTGTTTTTCAAATTCATTTCACTGTTTTTTACCATCTTGCTGAACAATTTCAATATGAAATAAGTTCCTACATGGTTTAGGATTTTCTCTGAAGAAAGAATGTTGTTCTAATTGTAGCATTCTCCTGCCAATTTTTGTCATGCATCACCTTTCACTTCCTTCTGGTAGTCTCCCTATTCCACTGAGATGTTTTATCTGTTCTTGATAAACTTCTTGCTTTTCAGTTCTTCTTTTCCTGGCTCTGGTCTGCCACTGCAGCCTTTTAAAGAAAGTCCCCTTTTCCTTGTTCTGTATCTTATCTGTCACTGCCTCCCATTTTGTGTTCAGGACACCCTAAATCCCTTTTCATTAAAGCTCATGTACTACTATCACCTAGATAATAGACATACTTCAAACTTTCTTCACTAGACCAAAACAATATAATACAAGACCATATCTTATATCTGTTACCAATGGTAGGCAGTTCTTTTCCAAGATACCCCACTGAAGGAATAATGAGTTTACTCCCCAGCAGGACATGGGATTTATAGTGGGGAGTGTAAAACAACTGAAACAACACATACACCTTCTTTTATGTTTATTCCAGTACCTACAAAACTGACAGGACTCAGGAAATTATCATAATGTCATATTATAGAAGTATAAATACAAGGGGGCTTACTTTTAAAAAATTGATAAGAAAGAGTAGGTACAAAGAAGCCATGGAAACATTTTTCTGCAAAGCTTTTAAGCCATGAAAAATAAGGAATATGAAATCTAGTAAGCAACTAAGTACAGGCAGAAGCTATTTATCTATAGTATTTCTGAGAATTTAACACAGAGTTGCTTACTACTCAAAAGCTGAGCTTCTTTTCACTTTTGATTCAGGTCAGCACCCAGTAAATGCAGCAGGAGCCTGTCTAGATGAGGACTAAATGAAAAAGCCAGCTATCTTCATTTTGATCCTTAGACAGTAACCCCCTATTTACTCTGTATTTATAAGTAGGTATTTTAATGAAAGGTTTAGCCCAGCCTTTTCCTTACTGCATTCTCCAGATGTGCCTTAATACTGACAGTTGTCTTGCAGTCCACTCCATGTTAAGAGGATATGAAGTTTTTCCAGTTTGGTTGGTGGTTTTGGGATGTGGCTATATATCTTGTAGAGAATTGTGGCCCCAGACCAGTTTGTATCAAACCTCAGTGGCTGATAAGCTAGTTCAATATCTTGTTCCTAGGAAACAGTTGTTGAGCATATGAAGAATTTATATAATAACTTACCATGTGCTTAGAAAAATTCTGAGGTAAAAAACAGTGACAACTATAAAACTCACCCTATAAGCATTTGAATTCATTCTGTTCACATAACAGTGACCAGAAAAAAAAAAAAAAATGCAGTCTTAACTGGCAAAATTACTGTGAATGTAATATAAGTATTACCATATTACCATTCAAAATTACTAGACTTTGTAAGGTGTGTTCTGATAAACCCGTGTTAAACAAATGGCAGTGGAAGTCTTCAAAAAAAAGTTCTTTGTGATGAAAACAAAGAAAAATAAAGAATTACGTGATCAAGAATTTATGATAACATTAGTCACTATTTGTTACTAATGTCCACACAGCAGACATCTTTGTTTGTTATTTACATACCTACTTTTGCTAATTAACGGTTTGCTTGCCTTTGCATATTAAATCTGAATCTAATATAGAAGTCAAAAGCATGTTAGCATGTTGAGCATTTCATATGTACATTCTATCAGCCAAAGCTCTTACCTCTGCAGAAAAGTTGGCAGATTTTTAAGATGAAAACCTAATTAAAATTCAGATACAGCTATTGTATTTTTAAGGAGAAAGCAATCATTGCTTAAAGTATTGTGAAGAACTGAGTGTAACGTCAAGGCCAGATCTAAAAGCAGATTTTTTAATTTATGTAATCAGAAATTCTGGTAGGACTACCTGCATGAAAAAGGTGCAGTGGTAATAATATAAATGCATAATGCTGTTGCACATTTTTTCCCAAGGAAAATACCCCATAGTTTACTGTCTATATCCACCTGAAAAGATAGGCTAGCAAATTGAGGTAAAGTTAAGTTTAGAAATGTGTTTGTTGTAAACTGTGATGTTCCATGATCCTTGCTTTAGTTACATTCTCCCAGTGACAACACTATTGTTACTTTCAGTAGAGGAAAGCAGCTAAATGCAAGGTAAAGCTGCATGCAAAAAAACCCTAATAACGCCAAAGAAATTTAGCCTTCCCATCGTGTTTGTAGATACTTTTCATCCTCTGTGCTCAAATGTTGTCTCATTTAGAACAACTTGTGTGAAGACTTTTTTGTGGTGGTTAAAATCCATGATGCAGGTAGATGCTTTCTCATTTACAGAATCTTACATTTTAAGAATGTATCGTTTCAGTGCCTTTGCACAGAAGTTAAGTAATATTGCAATCCAACTGTTCCCTCCACACGATTTGCCCTAATTTGCAGAGCTGATCTAGAAGTGCAAAACTGCAGGCTTAAACCCCAGGATTCTGCATTGCTGAGGCTGTAATGTGTAGTCTAATGATAGTGAGGAAAGCACACGTTTTTGTTTGAAGTTGGATTAGTGTGGGCAAACAGGTGCTAATCAGATCACAATAAAATAGCACCAGAGGGTGTTTGGAGCTTTATGCAGCTATGTTTTCAAAACATCACAGAAACTTCAGTAGTTGGTTGAGTAACACTACATGAAAGCTTAACATGTAAATGCAATCCCGTATGTTTGGATCTTTCTTTTTAATACCATCTCCAGAGGGCATATCTTTAAGATACTTTGTGAAGTTTTGTCAGGTACTGTTAATGCTGCTATTGCAGACATAAAAAATTGGATGTTTGGAAAAATGTGACTGTTTTAAGTAAATATATCTCTGAGTATACTAACATAGCCATTTATTACAGTACAGTAATTAATTTACAGTACAGTACAATAAAAACAATTAAAAAAATAATGTAATCGTGTATTTCTTAAAGTAGAATACTTACCTATTTTTTGTTTGTTTCAGAATGAAAAGTAAAATCTGCAATATATATATATGAGGCAATTATTTTCCAGTGGATTGTTTGATTCGTCTCTGTATCATGTGAACCTCCATACAGCTTTTACCACATGCCTCACAAGTATTCATTTTCTAATCCTTGTAGTGAGTAGGCTGCAGATGACTGCCTATCCTTTTTCACGGTGGGGGGGGGTGGGGGAAAATCCCCTCAGTACATATTGACAAATCTCTCAAATAAGATTGAAAAGTGCTAAAAGCTTCCTCATCCTTCCATTTCTCTGCCTTGAGAGCAACTCAGGATCTTTCCTTACTTCCCTGGACAGCTGAAGGCTCTGGAGAGGGAAAGATAGTAAAGGCATTTTAGTATGACAAGTATTTTAATATCACAAATATTCTAAACTTTCTCTGCTTTACCCACATGTCTTTATCAAGCAGCTGTTGGGTTGCTACTGTGTATTAGGCAATGTTCGGTATAATCTATGTAAAAAACACTGTAATACTAATTCCTCCCCAGCTGTTAGTTTTAGGTCACCATATACCTCATTAAGCCAACTACTTTCCCAAAGTCTTTGTTCACAATAACAAGCAACAAAAGAGGGAGAAGGCTGTTGTTAAATTCTATTCTTAAAACAAAGCATAGATGGTGACCCTGCCTAGGACGTTGAGTTCCTCTTAATGTAAAAATACAGCAATGAGTACATGTCTGTGTTTTTCATGGTGTTCTGTTTGTAACTGATAGTCTGACTGAGTGTCATTTCATTTCTGTCTTTCCTCTTTGGGAGTTACTTCATTTCTGTATGTACCTTATACAAAGTACACCAAGGCTCACAGAGTTTGATGCTTTAGGACCTTGATCTCTGCGGAACTGGAACTTGTTTCTCTTTAATTTTGTAATTTTTGAATGTTTTTTCTGTCTTCATTTAGTTACTGGAATTATAGATTCTACTGGAAACTGAGTTAAGAGTCTAGAAGGAAGGTTGATAAATGCTGTCTGGCAGAAACAAAATACTGATGTCCCACCAGCACAGTGATTGAGGTGGTCATCAAGTTGGGATTTGCCTTCATATCGCCATAAAAACTTTCCAGGTTCTGATAATCTATATTCCTAAAGCTTCACAGTTGAAAACCCTGGGTGATTTATACTCAATGTACAAGAGTTTTCAGCTAATTACTCTGCTATGCTCATGCAATTATATAGACAAAAACAGAGTCTCCATCAGTACGCTGCTAGAGCCACTAACTGATGTGTAATGCTGGATAGTTTTTTCTTTCTATTTCAGATTTGAGTGCCTTTGGTTAGATTATCTTGATTGCAAAGATGCCAGTTATCTTCCTCAACTGATCCTCTTTAAATGAAGGGCAGTTTGGCTCTTATTAGCTTGTTTCCTTAAATTTCAGTGCTCACATACAAAAACCTGGAATTATGGACATGTCAAGGATTACTATACAGTAGTCATTGTGACAATATACAGGGTCCTTAAAGATTGGCTAGGGTACCTTGATACTTTTAGTTTGAATAGGAAAATACTGTGCTATTTCTATCTAGAAAAATCCTCCATGAGGTGTCAAACACCAGCAAACTGATGCTGATCTGCTTTCAAGTTTGTCTAAACCAGTTCTACACAGTGAAAAAAGCCTTTCCTAAAACTTGAACTGAAGCTGCTGTATGTACAGTGTATGCTTCTGTTGTTTCTAAGCATAGAAAAGTATCATTGGAACCACTATTAAAAATTTAAGGCATACAAAAACAAGTAATGGTAGCATTTCTTCATGCAGGTTCAAAAAATGGAAAATACCTACTTGTGGTCTTTTTGATTAAACCAGTCCAATGTGTATAAAGCCATCTTTGTCTGGCACTTGGCCTGTGTTTCAGAGGATTATACCCCCACTTTGTAATTTAGGGCAGGATTATCTTTTGAAATCCTAAAAAGATGCTGACTGCATAGAACAAGATTTGGTTCTGGTAGAAGTCAGAAATCTGTAAAGGGGCATAGGTATAATTATTAGGCATAATCAGCGATCTACCTGGGCTTGACTCTGACAATGGCAGATGTCAAAACTTTTAGGGGAAAGTATGGAACTCCAATGTCAACAATTATTTCAGTAAAGTTTCAGTTGCAAGCAGCAAGCAGTTAGTGACTACTATAGCCCTACTTCATGAATATTTAAATTCTTTTCCCCGGTTATTTCTTTACCTACCTCGAGAAACTGGTGGATATCTCATTGTTCATATTCATAATTGTACACACATTTTAGAGAACAAAACCAGACAGTCTTATTTTTGACCTTTTTCCTTGCCTAAGTATTATTCCCTGACAAGGAGTTTCACACATTATGTAAGAAGCTACCCATTTACTGCTTTAACGGTGTCTACTCATTTCACTGAATGTCTTTAGATAAAGAGAAGAAGAAAAAGAAAAGGCAAAAAATATTTTTCAACATTCTTTCTTGCTTTACATGTGTACTTGTCTTCATCCATCATAGCAAACTAAGATAGCAAAATATCCCAAACCACTTTAGTACTACCATGTAGACAGAGTTGAAAGGGAATCCTCATATCCCTAGTCTTTCTGCTATCTCTGCTCCCTTGCTTGTGACATACTCTTTTCTGTAGCCTTAGTAACAATAACTACTCCACAGTTTTCTTAATTTTTTAGTAAAAGGTAAGGAAGCAAAAACAGTTCCATAATTATGCCATATTTTCTTGCTAAGTTGTCCAGTGGATGTACTGAGGCCTGGCTTGGATTCAGAGGGCAGATGGTTTCAGTTGAGCAGGTCTCCTGGAGACTGATGGCTTTTCACTCAGTGAAATAACCTGCCTCTTATTAAAATGTAAAATTTTTCTGTAAGATTTTCTTTTTTTTTTAACAGAAGCAGTCCCTTTTCCATGTGTTATCTCAAATTACAAATATGTTGGTGCTGATAATTATTTCCATGTATATATTATCATGTCCTACAAGGCCTGTAATTTCCTTTGACCTAAGCTGTAGTTTGATACATTATTTGATCATCACTCATAGTGAGTCATTTTATCCATACGTATTTAGTTAATTGGTTATTTTTCTCCCCGCCCATGTTTGTATATAATATACTCTACAAAGGAAAAGGAAATCTGACTGCTTGCAGCTGAGTCTAGCAAAAGAGCAATTAGGTTCTATCAGAGCCAGCAGCTGTCCATAATGAATTCTGAATTAAAATTATGAGTGAAGCAAAGAATCCAGCCATCTGCAGGAAATGTGAAAATATTTTTATAACCCAATAGCCAAATTCTGGAAATGGGTATCTCTGAGATTTCCCAGCTGTACCTACAGTAAATTTCAGAATATCCATGGACACACAGTATACTGGAACACATTGCATGAAGTTGGCTATCCAGTGTGTTTGGCTAACTTAGAGCAGGCTGTATTTTTATCTAAAGTAATGAGCATGAAAGCCTTTTTAAATCATCTCCCTGTGTCTGTAGAACTAAAATACAGCTTTAAAAATAGTCCTGTTATCTTTTTGTGGAGGCTTTCTGACAAGTATTCTGCCCATAATATTAATCTTTCTTTGCTTTTCCTACTTTTATAGACTTACTTCAGGGTCTCATCACTTATTATCAGATTATGTCAATGACTGTTGTCCCAGGTGAATCCTGCATTGCAGCACCTTTTTGTTTGGGTTATTTGGGTTTTTTTTTCATCTGAATTTTAAAAACAATTTTCAATTGTTTAAAAATTATTATGAGGCTATCCAAGCTCATTTTACAGCTACTTTGAAACATTTACATCAAAGCTGACATGATTTTCATTATGTGATTAAGCTAAGTGAAATGCTTAGTGGCATTAACTTCTCAAAGTCTGGCTTCCTACATCATTATGGAGAGTTCATGCTGGTATAATAACTACTGAGGTTAAAGAAAAGAAATATCAGAAGTAGTGCCAGTACCCAAGCTCTCCAGCTGTCAGTGAAGTATTATCAGACAAAATGAAGAGGGTATTTCTTCTTTTCACCACTTGGTCTAAGAAGACAGAGGCCTAGCAAGAACTTTGGTATGAACTCATGTTTTTATGCTGTGTTTTCTGCTGTGTAAAATTGACTGCATTATTAGCATATTGCAGCCACTTCAGTTTGAACCAAATCTGAAGTGGGAAGATAACATTTGTTTTATCTTCTGAATGTATCCTCTAGGTCCGTTAGTTCTCTGTGGAAAAACAGAGACATCTTGAGATGAACATCAAAAAAAGCAGGTTTGCTGTACAAAAGTCCTGTCAGCTTCAGGCTTGAGGACTAATTTATGTTTATTTCTGAGTTTCCAAAGGAGGAGAAAAATAAAAAATAAATAAATAAATAGAAATAAAAGGAAAGTTTGTAGACAGATACTTGTAAACAGTACACACTATATTTGAATTGTGATTGGTACTGAAAAAAAAAAAAACTAACACAGACTGAGGAGACCTGGTACTATGTCTGTTTTTTCAGCTTTGTACTTAACAAATGAAATACTGTGTCTGATGTCTGGGACCTCATCACTGTTCTATCAGTCTAAACCCCAAGTATAACAAATGGTATATGGTAGTGTTCTGATTTCGGAAACAGAGATCATGGAGGCAGCTGGTGTTAAGAAAAAAAAATGGTCTTGACGACAATAGATATAGAAACACCTAGAGTCAGGGAGGGGTTCAGAACAACTCCAAAACTACGAAACACCTCAGTGTTAAGCAGGTACTTTCAAGGTCATCCTGTTACCCAGTTCTTCAGAACACATTTCTTCCCACCTTCTGTAATTCGTTTTCAGGTATCATCAGTTCACCTTTCTACTTCCAGCGCAGATAGGGTAATAGCTCTTCTACATATTCCACATGAAAATGTAATCAAAGCACAGAAATGTGCAAAAGTACAAAACAACTCTTCAAAACATACCACTCTCAGAATGCAAAACAGGTTGAAATGCAAAGAAAGCAAGGAGATAGCAGCAAGCAGAGTAATTTCTGCTCATTGACTTGTTTGCTGTGCTGTAATTTCACTTCTATTTATTGATGATAGGATCACCGTGTACTTCCTGTCATAAATTACTCACAAGTATCATTTTCTGTATTTACTACAGCTGTTCATGCATAGATCTGTCTTTAAGGTAACAAGTCACAGTAAGATGTGTTTTTAAAATTAACCTCAAAATGCATTTTTTTAAATTCTATTTCACTAAATTTTATTTCAGTAAATTAAAATAGGTCTTTCTTTAGTGGAATGCGTAATGACAAGAATGCTTTGTGAACGCATTGTACAGTACAAAGAATGTAAAATGTGCACTGAAGCTCAAAAATCTCACAGAGAAAATATCTTTTGGGTAGTTACTGTTAGATGCTAAATAGAGAATGCAGTACACTGAATATGTAAGACTGTATTTAGAGAAGTAGGAAAATAAGGAGGATAACTGAGAACTGGATTAAATTTGAAATAAAAAATCACAGAAAATCCTTGTTCACAGATTAAATAGTACAGAGAAATATAATATATTCTAATATCTTTTCTTTATATATCTAATTAAAGAAATCGGGTGATAACCATGATTTACAGTCAAGTATGTATATATATAAAAATACTCCATGAAAAGCAGAATTGTGGCACTTATTGCCGTATAAAATCAACAATCGACTCTGAAGGAAAACCCAGATAAGAAAAAGAAGCAGTATGAAATAGGGTCAATGAACTTTTCAGTTGTCATATTGTGTAATTTCTGCTATATTCCATTTTGCAAGCAGAACAATGAGTGCTTTGGTTGTTGATTTTTTTTCCCCCCAACAATTCATGATTTCAGGAAAGAAACAGGCAGAGGTACTCTGATATACTGTCCATTTTAAGGAAGTGAAAACAAGTCTCAGAAGTAGTTCTCTCTCTTTTCAATCTCATGGTTCCTAAAAGAACAGAAGTATTGATAGAAAGGCAGGGGTCTTAAAGATCTAATTAGTAGATGGGGTGGGGGGACATGGATGAGGAGAATGGAATGTCTGTGCTTTCCTTAAGTGTATGGGACCATGAGACCAAATTCAGAGGGCTTTTAAACTTCACTCTCATGACATGTCTAGAATGTTATTTTTGTAGGTATTCAAATACCAGTATAATAAAAAGATTTCCGTAGGAGATGTGGTGTCTGTAACTTGTTGGTTAATAACCCTTAGTGGATCCTTTCTTCCATAGTATTTCATAACAATGAGTTTCACAATTTAATGATGTGCTACAGGAAAAACTACTTCCTGTTTGTTCTAAATTTCCTGTCTCATCATTTCATTTCATGATCCTATTTCTTCTGTTGCAGGCGAAAGATGAATAATCATTTCCTTTTCACCTCCTCCACATAACACATGAGTTTATGCAGTTCTTTCATATCTTCCTTTCTCTTGAGTCTTTTCTTCTCCAAGCTGAATTATATAATATGTTTAACCTCACCTTCATGCACTGTTACCCTCGTTGGTATGTTCTTCAACTTTAACAATTTCTCTACCGTTCTTGAGATGGGCCACACTGCTTGATGCTGAGGTGAATACAAGGGCAGCCTTTTGGCATGCAGAATGGCAGTGAAGGGAAAATCTACAGAATCCTGTAAGTAGTGGATTCCTAGGGTCGTGAATGAGTGTGAGAGTGTATAAAGATATCAGACAAAATCCTGCAAATTAGTTCTACAGAAACCTCCTAAATGTAATTGCAGTGCCAAAATGTAACTTCAGGTAAATGGTTGTCACATTTTCAGGTGTACTCAGAAACTCCCTCTGATGTAGTATTTATGATTTCAAATACTATTTTCCTTTACTCCTTCACCCTAATGAACTACTTATGTATCTTTTATTTTTAAAGTTCAACATGGTTTTCCACTGCTTAAATAATTTACTGGACATGTAAAGTATTTCTAATACTCCTGAGCTGTCAGCTAGTGGAATTGCTATTTACATTTGCATTTCCACAGCTACACTCCTTCATTGTCTTGAAGCTATATAGGATTCTTGCATTTGTGTGAAGTTATAGCTCATGAAAGACCTGGATCTAAAGTCTGGTGAGAGGATTTGAGTTCCTGTAGTGGAATGTTCTTGTTAGAAACATCAAAAACTTTATTGTTTGCTTTGTTGGAGGTTACTTTCATGGAAAACTCGTCTTTTAAAATTATTTCATAAACAATTATTCTCTTTACATGAGATTTGTTACAGAAAATTTTTGGAGCTTTGATTCTGTATATTTATCATTTTGAGAGTTTATTTATGTTTATGATACAATCTGCTAAGACAGCTTCTTGTGCTTGATCTCTCCAGAACTGAATTTAGGATTAGAAGAACAAATTTACTTTCTCAACATAATTATAATTCTGCTATCAAATATAAAAAAAGGGGGGGGGCTTAAGACTGGAGCTACTATATTTGAAGAATTTATGATAATGCTAGAGTTCTGAGAACGTATGGACTGAAAGTAAAAGCTTTATAAAGCTCCATAAACGAAGAAAGATCGAAGGCTGACATTCTATTTGTGAGCCTCTTATGCTTTTGCCAGCTATCTGAGAACTACAGGGAACTTTAGACTGAGCTTTATCTACTTGCAGAGAAACATCCAATTTTCAGATTTTTTTTTCCCTTGTTTATTTTAAGAAGCTTTATGTGACTTCAGTGGCAAATATGTTTGCCCTCGTGCATAGTATTGAGATGAAGAAAATGGCTGAAGTTTTTTGGTGAAGCAGTACACCTAAAAATGTGTCGTATACCATACTTGGTTGCTGCTATCCAACCATAACCACACGAAGAGTAAAAGGAAGTCATTTTGTACTTGCAGATCAATTCGCAAAGGTTTCTTTTAAGCCAGACTCAGAATTCTTGAAGCAGTCTGGTAAGAGTGATATAATCACCGTTTTCAAGAAGGGGAAAATGGATGACCCAGGGAACTAAAGACCGGTCAGCCTCACCTCTGTGCCTGGCAAAATCTTGAAGCAGATTCTCCTGCTAGGCATGCTGAGGCACAGGAAAAACAACAAGGTGGTTGGCAACAGCCAGCATGGCTTCACTAAGGGGAAATCCTGCCTGACCAATCTGGGGGCCTTCTATGATGGGGCTACGGAACTCATGGACAGAGGTAGAGCAGTTGATGTCATTTACCTGGACTTGTGCAAAGTGTTCAACACTGTCTCACATGACACCCTTGTCTCTAAATTGGAGAGACATCAGTTTGATAGGTGGAACACTCAGTGGATAAAGAATTGGCTGGGTGACCGCAAGCAAGAGTTGTGGTCAATGGCTTAGTGTCCACCTGGAGACTAGGGGTGATGAGTGATGTCCCTCAGGGATCAGTGCTGGGACAGGTCTTGTTCAACATCTTTGTCGGTGGCGTGGACAGTGGGATTGAGTGCGCCCTCAGCAAGTTTGCCGCTGACACCAAGCTGTGTGCTTTGGTTGATATATTGGAGGGAAAGAATGCCATCCAGAGGGACCTTGACACGCTTGTGAGGTGGGCCAATGCCAACCTGATGAAGTTTAACCATGCCAAGTGCAAGGT
>JANRGW010000656.1:12220-23096 GCA_024733675.1 Psilopsiagon aymara | reverse complement strand
AAGCCCCTGTGTCCAACCTGGCCTTGAATACTGCAGGGATGGGGCAGCCACAGCTTCTCTGGGCACCCTGTGCCAGCATCGCAGCATGCTCATATTAGGACATGTGCAAGAAAAAGTTCTATAGAGCCTATGCTGCTATGGAGAAGCTGGAATGCAACACATTCATCAGGCAGATCAGCTTTTAGAATCTTTCTCTGATATATAAAGCTCATCATAGACCAACTATGCTCTGATGTCTAACAGAAATGCCATAATTCCTGATCACCCGGTACATCACTACATCACTTTGTGGAACTTCACAGACTGCAGGTGAATGTGACTGTCTTTAACATACAGGCTAGGCAAAATCCCTATGAATTTGCCCATTAACGGAGCAGACCTACCGGAAGAAGCTTTAGATCTTCCAGGATATTATCCATGTAGTGAAACTCTGATTTATCCAGATCCACCATCTCTTTTTTCAGCTCCAGGATCCGGCCAATCACACCATCCAGCACTTGCCGAATCAACGCTCGTTTCTGCTGGTGAAGGAGTTGGTCGTGGGCCGTCTCCAGGGTACGGAAGATTTGGACGTACTTGATGTAGGAAGTGGCCAACATCCTGAATGCTTTCACAAGGTCCTGCTCTGGCTGGAGGAACTCTTCTCTTTCTCTCTGGAGCTGGATGTCGAGGTCTTTCTGGGCATCCATCCACATCTTACTGTAAGTGCTAATTGAAAAGAAGAGACTAAGCTAACCTGACATGAAAGCAAGAGTCAGCACACAATGATGCCAGGGCTCCGCGTGTGTGGACTTTGTAAAAAAGCAAGCTGGAAATGTGAGCATTACACTTCTAAAGAGATTTTAACTATGATGTATTTAAAAAGAAGCCCTTAGCAAAAGTGTCTGGTTTTGATTGTTTCAAGAATAGGAATCTTAAAATGCTGTTTTATTAATGGAAGCTTGAGAGTTAAAAACTTATCATCTTCATCTTTAACAAGCTTGAAGCATCCTTTGAATGCTTGAAGCTACATCCCCCTATAGTGCCATGAGTTTCATTTCATTGTGCTAATAGAGAAGATGGTTTCATGGAAAAACGGTGTCCTCTCAAAGTCTTTATGATGGGGGAAGGTCTGCATGTTTGGGATGAAGACCAATTGATGTTTCTGAAGTATGTGTTGCTTTTCTGCCTTTCTGAAGTGGTTCTCAGGGCTCACTGTAGGGGTAAATGTTGTGTTGGTGCCAGTGTTAGAGTGGAGCTGTGGGCATTATTTCAAATGGGAAGTGAGGAAAGTGATTTATTTCTTTGGTAGCAACTGCTGCACTCCAAGCTACTGCTGAACATCTGGTCCAGTGGTTAGAGGACTATTTGAGGTCTGTCACCTACCTTTGTCATCAGCTTTGCTTCCAGAAGCGATAATGCTGTTTACTTGGTAATTTTGGTAGGAAAATTCTACCCAGGGTGCCCAGAGAAGCTGTGGCTGCCCCATCCCTGGCAGTGTTCAAGGCCAGGTTGTTCGGGGTTTGCAGCAACCTGCTCCAATGGAAGGTGAAGGGAGATGGAACTGGATCAGCTTTAAGGTCCCTTCAGCCCAAAGAGTTCTGTGATTCTGTGCATAGCTGGAGCTCTGAAGTGATGAGCATGGACTGGCTGTCAGTGGCTTGTCATGGCAAAGAAGACCAAGGGCAGAATGTCATGGGAAATCCTCCCAAAGGGGCATGAAACAGACTCTGGGCAATGAGCCTTTTATTCACAGAAGAGCTCAAGCGGCAGATTTGTCACTGAAAGGTGTCAACATCTGTGGCAGTGAAAGATACTGTTAGGTCCTGTTTTACTTCTGGCCAGGTAAAGGCTCGCTTTTGGGAGTGACAGATGTCAGAAACTTCTTACACCTTTGGCAGTGTTTAATAGCAAAGTTAAGAAGCTGCTTCTGCACTGAGTCTCAGTGATGCTGGGAGAAGAAGTTGATTCACGCTGTCAGGTTTGCAGGAGGAGGGGAAAACAGTGGGCTAAGGTAACAGGGAAAGCTGACTTTTCTTTCTTACACCTAGAAATAAATGCTATTGGCCTCAATGGTGCAATGCAGACTCGTCCACCAAACTCTTGCTTGGTGTTCCTAGAGCCTGTCAAAGATGGATGAAGGCTAAAAGGCTCTGCTTCCATTAGATGAGCTTTCAGAGCAGCCCTCTTGCTGGTCTGAGCAGCACTGAGCAAGTGCTTGTGTATTAATTCTGACGAGAAAGCTGGGCAGCTGTTAACATGGCTTATACTAGATTGTAATTGCCTAAGTGGGAGCTCTGTCAGCTGATCTTATCATTCCCAGCCTCAGGGAACAGAATGACCCTTGTGCTGCAGGAGGGACCAGCGCAGTGGATGGGAGGACAAACTCCAGCCCACAAGTGCCCTGAGCGTGGGGTGTCCGCAGCAAATCCAGGATGCTGATGGGGCGGTTGGGACTCCCTGAAGCTGTCAGCAAAACCACCACCAACCTGAACCCTGCCATTGAATCTACACTGTTCATGTTTTAAAGTACACATTATACTTTTCAGCTGACTTGGGTTTCTGCAGGATGCAGCTGGCCCTGCTTTTCCTACTGCCTCTGCAGCCCACCCAGCTCTTTCCCCTTCCTTTTTCCCTATTTCACTGACATGCCTTTGCACCACCCAAATGATTAAATTGCAGCAATTAACCCAGGTGCAGGAGATACACAACATAAAACCAGTGGAGCGGGGAAGGTTGGCATAAACAAGGCCAGTGTTAGCTTTGACCTAACAGCTCTGCCAGTGAATCAATGGGAGGTTTGTCCACTTCCTCTACAGTCAGGACACGGAAGAACGTCTATTGGTATGAGGTTCAGGGGGTTTTCCAGCACAGAAGGAAACAACGTGGTATTGTACTTACATAGCTGTGCCTGCTCACAGGCCATTTGGCAATGGGGGGGCTGTAAATCTTGGAGGAAGCCTAGCCCTGCAGGTTCATGAACAGTGGGTATGCACAGGTTGCAGTGCTCTGAATGCAGGTTATTGCATGAAGACAACAAGAACCAATTCTATGATTGTCCACTCCAATTTACAATAATCTCCCTTTCTGCCTCCTCTGGCTGAGGAATGTCAAGTGGTTCTTCCTGCTGAGCCAGCTAATATCCAGTTTCTCTTTATATTTCAAATGAGTTTTTGAGGGAGGAGGGAGACAGATTGCTCCAGCCTTCAGAGTGTGTTAACATCAGGCAATAGAGATGGAACATAATTGTTTCCATAACGCATTAGTTTATCGGATAAGCATTAAGATGATTGCAAGCATGTTGCTGTGGGTCAGATGTTAAGACTATGGATATTGTGGTATGTTTGGAGCTCTTGCAGCAGTGATGTTCTGTGTAAATGAGGGCAAAAGAAGGGACAGGCCCACTGGAAAATGAAATACTGACTGAAAAGAGTTATGAGGAACTGCTAGATTTTCCCTTGTACCCGTTGAGTCAGAGTGACTGACACCTTGGGGAGAAGTGGCCCTAGTGCTTCTGTTTGTTAGGCATGTAATGGGGAACAGCACATACTTGATAACTGGGAACAGGTAAGTGCAAGTAGCAATGTGATTTGAGTGTTCCTTTGGCTCCCCCTGCTTAAAACCCAGAGGACATGTACAGAGCCATTTGCTTCCCCTCCCAGAACTGGGTTAAAATCATTATTTCAGGTTTTACTGGTATCTAAATGGGAGCCTGAAGGATTGGATGTGCTTGGTGTTTATAGCCCTTTCTGGCAGAGCTGCTATAATCCCGAGGAGCCCTTCAGCTCTAGAGGCAACCGTGTTCAACGGGTAGTCAAAAGGAGTAATGTGTCTTCAAGGTTATGTGTTAAAGCAAAGAACAGGACTGATGCTCTGTGCCTGTCAATCAGGCAGCGTGTGACCCTGAAGTCCCTACTTGTATTTTTGCCTATTTGCTCAGTCCCCCTTTGCATTAAGCTGTAAACTCCCTCAAAATTGCTTCCACACGCTAAAGGCGGAGTACAGAACAGCCTTGAGCACACTGGTCTTTCATTTACTGTTACTGATTCATCTAGTAGGCTCGTTCCTGTTCTGTAACGGGTAGGGTGTGAGTTGTAGCTGTGCCTGAGGATGATGCTGCATCAGAATTAGATTGGATCAAAGCATCTAACTAGCCTGTAGTGCAGATAACCAGCACCACTGAGCACAATTTTCCTTCTCATGGCATAAGATGATTAAATCCTGGGAAAGAAAGATGTCTGTCTCAATTTTTGCATGTGTATTGCAGTATAAGTAATGCTGCAAATTGTCATAGCAACTACAAAATAGGAGTGTTATGGGGAAAATAAGCAGTGCTGTAATGGGATGAGTTAAGAACACACAAAGTGACTTAACTCCAGAGACCCCAGAGTGCTTTCTGGCAGCTTAAGGCTTGGAGGGAAGGGCAAGGCTTTAACTCTTAACCAGTGTTCCTTTCCTTTACTCCCATGAAGTAGAAACCGAGTCTAAAACCAGGGCTGAAGAAGACTCTTGCCATAGCATGGCTTCTAGCTTGAATCTCACTTTTATTGCTCAAAATGAAGCCTGATCTCTATATTTAGAGTGAAGCTTTTAGGAATATTTTTTTTTTTTCCTGCTCAAGTTATAAAAAGCTGTTTAAAATCCTGCCAAATTGCACATTGCCTCTTTTAGTATTCCAGGGCCCTCTAACTCTGCACATTTGCTTGGCCCATCCATCTCTTTTACGCTTACTAAAATGGTCCTGAGGTCCAGCCGAGGTTACCCTGCCTACTTGTGCTGAACTGGTTTTGACACTTAAGCATGCTCTTCTTGGCTTGAAAGGGTTTGTGCTGAGCATGCCAACTGTCCCTCAGACCACTCAGGAGCCAGTACTGGAGCCTGGCACCAGTGAGGTTACCTTTGTGCCTGTGTGGTTTTCCTTTCCCCCTCTCCCCACAGTGTCTTGGTGTTTTTACTTGGCTGCCAAAGGGAACTATTCCTGTTATTTCAGGACATGGCACAGTTTGCATTCCAAGTTGTGTCTGTCTCTGGGTTTGTATATGGGCTGAACCTACGCTACTTTGATGCCTGTTTTTATTGGGCTGTCCCCTGAGTACAGAAATATCTCTCACTTTCATATGCCAACCATGTAAATGCAGCGCATAGCACTGCATGCACCCTACTGCTTTGTCTGCTGGATGTAAAGAGATGGAGGGGAAAACATCTGGTTGACGTGGGTCATCTCTCTTCACTTAACATAGAAACTCCCATTTGGCTCTAAATTGTGTGCTTTTTAACATGTTTCTGGAGCATTTATGCCACCACTGCAAACCACCTGCATTTCTCAGGAGATTGGGCTGTGTTGAGCCATAGAACAGGGAATAGAGAAAGCACTGGCAGGGCTTGTGAGAACAAGGGAGTGCAGGGCTGGAGCAGGGATCTGTGTGCCGGAGCAGGGTTTCTGCGGGCACAAGGAGCAGAGGGATTGAGACATGGGTCTAGCAATGAGGAATTGTGTGTATGTGCCAGTCCTCGGGGAATCCTCTAGATCCTCTGGGCTTGACAGGTCAGCCATTGTGCTAAACCCTGGGCAAACACAGGGGAGGGAAACCCTGCCCTGTAGCCTCTGTGAAATAAAGAACCAAGAGACAAAGGTTGGGAGGGGAAAGTGAGGCCCCGGGGGAAAAGGGGCTGCACAAATGCTGCTGCTTTACTCTGGTTCTTTCTTCTCTTTCTAAAGATCACCACACTTAAGATGCCTGCTAGCTTGTTGGGGTCTGCAGTTACCTGTTCCCCTGCTACAACCTGCTCAGGTATTGCATGGTGACTGTAGGGCTAATTATATTTTGGGAGTAGCCTTCTCTTTTGTGCTAGTAGAGATAAAGCTTCTCTTGGTGTGGAGAGGTGTAGGCACAAACAAAGATCAGTGTGGCCTTATAACACAAAGTGTCTGACAGGTTGTCTGCATCCATTCCTGATGTAAAAGCCTTTAGTGTGCACTTGGGAGCAGTTCAGACTCATGGTTCTGAGCTTGGTCAGGCTTAGAGCCATGCCAGACTTCTTAGCTGGTGGTGAAGGTAGGGCTGTCAGAAGGCTTTTTAAGCAGGTTTGCTCTAGCCGTGATGTTTTACAGAGTTGGAAGTACTTGGGGGGGTAAAGAAAAGATAAAGCTCACTTGGCTTTGTTTCTGACAGGGGAAGAAAGCATACAGACCAGTGACACTGTTAGTGTGACCAGCCCCGCGCTTCTGTCATCTCCAAGTTCAGCCTTTGGTGCGAAGACAGAAAGTGAATAGGGGATAAAAGGTTTCATGTGGCATAAATGTGCTGGGACACTGCAGGGAAGGTGATGGAGCCCCCTTCACCTGCAGCAGTGGTAACACTGTACCTCAGCAGGTCCCAAGCACTTTCTCTGGCCAAACTCATGGCTGTTTTCTTTCAGGACGACATTGCAAAGTGATTAGGTGACATTATTCATGGCTGAGGTTTGGGGTAGCATGTGCCAAGGGCCATCCCTCTGTCTGTCAGGCTGCCCTTCCGTAGAGGTAAGGAGGAGAACAGCAGTCTCCTCTCCTCCGCAGGGAAACACGAAAGGATGGGGACAGAGAGCTTTGCAACCCTTGCGTAGCGCTGCTGCAGCAGATGCTGTGTGTGGGTGCTGCTCTACCTCTGCTAGGATCAGGTTTGAGGCTCCAAGTTAGTGCAGTCTACTCAGTTCCTCAAGAACTGTAGCTTCTTCTTTCACTGTTTTCCAGCAGAAATGCTGCTGGGATATTTCCACTGGCAATGCTTTTTCCTGAAGGAGACAGCGTACAAGCAGTGCACAAGATCTTTCCCCAGCTGCCCATTAACGACGAAGGGAAGCATGAGAGGGAGTTGCAGCTTTAGGTCCTAGTTGTGATCACTTGGATTCTGCCTCTGTTTTCCTGCTTTAACATAAGCAAGACAACATGCTAATGCTTACCAGGGGTGGGAAGAGGGGCAAAGATGAATCCATGAATGCTTGAGAGATGTATGAGAGAGAATATGCTCGGAATGCCCAGGAGGAAGCTAATAATTGTGGCGTTTGGATGGAATTTGAAGAATATGGCCTGGGGCCAGACCCTGAATGAGGGGATAAAAAGAAATATTCAGCAACAGCCCAATAGCTGAATGGGGCTGGGGCCCCATGGGAAGAACATAGGATGTGATCGCAAGGTAAGAAACTGCATCGTAAGACAGCCATGAAAAGTGGGGGAGAGAAGAGGGGGTTAAAGTTGGATTGGCATTTTCTTACACTATGGCTTTGCAACCTCATTTTGTTTGCCAGAGCTTTGGGGGTGCAATACAAAATACACAGGTCTCCTTTGGCTGCTTCTGTCAGAAGCAGAAAGGGGGATGCTACAGATCTTGTCTTAGATCAATATTTAACCATAGAAAGTTGTGTTTGTGACATGAGGTGAAACTTTAAAGCACTTTGATCGTTTAAAGCTCATTGGTGGCAGTGGTAAATGTCCTGTAGCTGGTTAAAACCCAGTACAAATGGTAGCAGCACCAAAGCTCAGCTTTAATGTGGCCGGAGTAGGACTGTGAGGGTAAGTTAAGAAATCACTGTTCCTACAGGTCAACTAAATGGTAAACAGATTCATAAAGGAAGCACAGCAGGAACACATAAATGCAAAGCCATCTCTGTGAATCTCCTGCTCAGTGTCTGGAACAGAGCGTACATCTGTATGCAAATGCTGGGGTTTGAGTACTTTAGGAAGTGTGCTACGTCCAGCACTTCTTAATGAACCCCACAGCGAATGTAAGGGGTACTATAGCTGTCCTCAGAACACGTCAAGCATGTCTGAACACTGCCTTTTCTTGTGGCTGGCTGCTGGAGCTTACTGACCCTAAGAGAATATAACTGAGTGCTCTGAGTGTCCTACCTCTACCCTAATGCAAAACTAAAGCAATGGAATAATGCTCTTCCATGAGCTTCAGACCACAGGGTCCTGAGGACGGTGAACATATGCTGGTTGGAACTACTGACATCCCAGCCACGTAAACTCATGTGCAGTGTGACTCAGTGCTGCAGAAGACGCCAATCTGACCACTCTGCCTTACAGTGCGTGAGACAACCACCCCGCACGCACACTTAGTACATTTGTATGTCCAACTGGCTGCAGGAGACACAGGCAATATCTCTGTGGTAGCAGCTCTTCTTCCAGATGTCTAAAAAGCAGCTGTTTACCTCAAGCTCAGAACAAAAGCTATGTGCTGTGTCACAGTTCTGTGCAGTACACAGGATGTGACTGTACAGCATTGAGACATCACTGCTACAGGCTTGACTGGGACTTACTGGTGTGCATGAAGTCTGTCTTCCATATGACATGGCAACATACAGTCATGCTGGGCTAGATGACCTCTGAAGGTCCCTTCCAACTCAAACTATTCTATGAGTCTGCGTAACAGCATCATCAGCAATTTACTTGAGAACTGATTCAGCTGAGTCTTGTCTTAAACTACCTTCTTCGGCAAAAGGAAAGAGTGCTCCTATTTGGTAACTGCTGGTATGATTACAACTCAGCTTTGAGCTGGGGAGGAATGCACAAGGCTCTGAACAGTAAATATTGATAACTTTTCTGATGCATTTGCCAGCACTATCAGCCACAACCATTTAAAAACCAGGAGGGGAGATTGAGATTAGACAGTTAGGAAGAAGTTCTTCCCTGTCTTAACTATGAGAGTGGTGAAGTGCCTGTGGCAGGGGTTGGAACCGGATGAGCTTTGAGGTCCCTTCCAACCCAAACTAGTATGGGATTCCATTAAGTTAAGGCTGTCTATTTAGGTAAGAATTTTGTACTTTTTATTTTCCTATGGTCTGTGACCATTTTTTATTACATTTTACTGTTGGGTTTTCTTAATATTTATTCATTTCAGGTTCTCAGGTGGTAAAACCTGAATCCAGCATGGGGCAATAAGTAACCTCACAAACTGTCCAGAAAACTTGGTATACTGAGGTATAGGACACTGCAAACAAAGTGTTGCAGCCTGTTGCTCCACTCAGGCTCTATAGAAGCAGTGATTGGTGAACTGAATATTCAGACTTATATTTATGAAGGGCAGGATTAGCCCAGCTATAAAAGTCGTGCTGTGCACAGCTATCAAGTGATTCCAGTTGAGTGAGCCAAGTAGCATCAGTTTCAACTTGGAGACCCTTACCAGCATTACTACCTCGTTTGAAAGCAGAACTGTATGTAGTTTAGCCATGTGGTGGGGAGATGCGTATCATGTGTGCATGGATTTGCTGTTTAGCACTGCAGTGCTGCAGCAAATGCTGAAGAGCCCTGCCTATTAAACTGAGTTAATATGAACGATGAAGACAGGCTGAGAGAGCTGGGCTTGTTCTGCTGGACACGGAGGCAGCAAACTGTGGAATACTGAGGGATAATGCCATAAAGGATGCTCACAGTTAGGGTCCCAACTTTGTAGTGCAATAGTAACTTAGGAACTAATAGCAATTCTTAATAAGGAGGCCGGCTATCTTAGTAATGTTGCTGGAGAGATGAGCGTGGGTCCCTGCAGGAACTTTGATCCAGTGCCATCGTCAGGGTCTGCTTATTGCAAATAAACTTTTGAGACTTGTACTGCGCTGACAGCATAAGGAATTCATTACAGGGCGAGAAAACCCATTTTGTGCAAGTTTTTGTCTGGAAAAGGGGGAAAAGTGGTGGTTTTGCAAGCAGAGAAGGGCTGAGCGGGCAGGAACGGTACGAACGGCGGCCTCATCACTTCCGAGGTGAGCCGATGCCTTTGAGCGCCTGAGCCCCCCCCGTGGGAACCCGCGGGCTGGCCCCGGCCGCGCCCCACCGGACACGGCGCGGCGGAACCGGTTACACCGCGGTCGGACCGGCGGGTGCTCCCCTCCGGAGGTGCGTGTAGGGTTGGGGGGTGTGTGTGTGTGTTTTAGCCCCTCCAGCCGGGTTTCCCCCGGGCACCTGCGGCCCCTTGCCCCGCCTGGCCCCCGCGCCCCGCTCTACTCACGCCTGAGACATGGCGAAGCGCTGCGGGGCCGCTCCGCCGCCTCGGAGCCCGCACCGGAGCCGAGGCCTCCCGGAGCCGCTCCGTCCTGGCCCCGGCTGGCAGCGGTTGTCCCAGGCCCGGGTGATCGGGCGCTCGGCGCCGGCCCCGCCGTTGCCGCGGAGACGGCCGCGAGGTGCGTGTGCGTTATCCGCTGCCGCACCGTGTGGATAAGGGATGGTCCCCGTTTCATCGCGTTTTGTCTCTGTTTTTCCTTCCCCGAGCACCCACAGAGACAACTTTTCAGCGGTTTTCCATCCTCTACTGCTAAAAAACACGTTTTCTTGTTGTTTGGGGGGGGTTTCCCCCCTTGCAACAGCTGAAAACCTGCCTCGTGTTCTGTACTTCCTCCCCCGTTGCATCCCCGAACTGAGCACATCTGGATGCCAAGGCGGCTGGGCAGTGACTTCTGATGTGTGTCTCCATCTCACCTATGGGTACCTCACCCTCCTAGCAGGATGTGCTCCGATTGTGGGGTTTCTTTAAAATACAAATATAGCCATGGGGGAATGGGAGCTTGTTGTAAAGCAGTGTGTAAATCACAGCCATCACTTCCAAGCCCGGTTTTGGTGGGGGGATAGAGTTGTTTTAAACACTAATTGTTTTAATTCCTGGTTTGTGTGTGGGATGAGAAGCATCTGTTGTAGGACATTAAAAGCTTCTTATTGAAAAAGGGGGAAATCAAAGCTACTGAGACAGGATTACAGCGCATTACAGGGGTTTGGGGGGTAAAATGCACTCCTCCGCAGCGTGAGTGGGGAAGGGGGAAACGGAGCAGTGTGGGACAATAAGTGCTCTGCCAGCAGTCACATTTTAGCCATAAATCTCAGGATGTCTGCATTCCTTTGCTGGTTTTATTTATTTATCCCCCCCCC
>JANRGW010000656.1:0-12168 GCA_024733675.1 Psilopsiagon aymara | reverse complement strand
GGGAATGTTGAGTTTTGTGGAAAATGTGCTCGGTTGTGGAGAATGTGGCATCTGCTTGGGGAACGTGTTTTTCACTTATGGCTTTGGAGGAGAAGGTTTCACATTGAAAATGTGAACCTTGAAGGACCAAGACCATAACAAAAAGCATCTGAGGCATATTATTTTCTAAGCCATGTGATGGCCATGCAAGTTGCACTATTGCTTTTGGATTGATGGGGTTTTGTTAGGAGTAAGTGAGCTTTGAATACTTGCTGCTTTTTCTTTTTCTGGGGTGTGTGTGTATGTGTGTGTGTGTAAAATCAGCTTGTAATTAGCTGTGTTAATGTGAAAGTGGTTCTTCATGCTGCTGCAGTTTGCATCAGAAACTTGCCTGCTTCCTTTTTCCTTTCAATGCCTGAAGGTCCATCTGCAGGTCAGGGGCGTCTCATGCAGTAAGTAACTTGTGTTTTGTTCATATTTAATACCTTAACTGAGTCTGCAGCACAGATGGGAACATCGCATTTGTATTTTCATTAACATGGGCATTTGTGCATCCCTTTTTCTGCTGGATTATTCCTTTTCCAGCCAGAGTTCTACCCGCAGAGTCCCAGCAGTTCTGTTTCCATCGGTGTGTGTGGTTTTAAGGACCGATTTGGCCATAACCCCTAAGCAATATACCCTTTCCCATAGACCTCAAGCTATCGTTCCCAAATCTCCAAGAGAAAGGGAGTAACTCTTGCAATTCAACAAGTAAATTCAGGAATTGGAGTCAGAATAGAAAATGACTTTGTTTCGCTTATTCTGGAATGTGCCAATCAAAAATGGCTTCTAAAATTAATAGATAAGCAATATTTGAGACAAGTGAGAAGCTTTCTGAAGCAGTTGAAGTCAGAGCAACAAGGTTGCTTGATACGATGTGGATGTTAGTTATTAATCTGAATTTATTGCCCTGTGTTAGCATCTCGGTGTCAGTGCAACGGATGGTCTTTATCGTGCTAGAAACTGTATTAAAGATGGAGTGCTCATTGCTGACTTCCCCCCCCCCTCCAAAAAAGCAAACATCTTTCTCAGAAAGTTGGGAAATTAAGCTACAAAAAAGTGATGCAGTAAAATTAATTATGAAATAAGCAGAGTTGAAGTTTTTCTTGTTTTCTGTGGGAGAGGAGCCTGCTTTGCAGCCAAAATGGGGGTAGCGTATGACTGAGAATAGTTAGTTTAGCCTAAGAAAATGGGCACTTTTAAATGGAGTAACTGGGGAGTGTGAGAGATCCTGGTTTCCTGTGGGTTTCCAGTTGAATCCTTGAGTTTGAAGTGAGAGGATGCATGTCTGCCTGGCCAGTTTGGACACTGCTAGCCTCAGAGGACTGCCCTGTGATGTATTTTCTATCATGGCTGCATCTTGTGCTTTGGGTTTGGCACAGGGGCTCTCCATCCCCATCTCCATCTTTCTGCTTCTTTATCTCCCTTCTCATCTCTTCCCCTGGAGCACTAAATTGCAGCTGAGGTCCAGGAGGCCATTGGTGGTCAGGCAACACCATGAAACATCTCAGTCTTTCCAGTCCAGGATCGCGTATCTCCTATAATCCCTACAGGCACCAGCCATCTGAGATCTCTAGGTACCAGCAGAGATTAAAGGTTTTATAGCTGTTATTCCACACATTGTATGTTTCTGTACAGCACTGATAGCGACTTCCTTGTCCAGATCGTGTTGCATTGATTGAACTGTGTTATTTAATCTATCCAGCAGGAATAGGTGATGGGTTTTATGCAGTGTGTTCCTTCTGGCATCTGTAATTCCTTAGGCTCTGGCAAACACGAGCTTAAAAGTTCTGCTGCCTTGTAAACTAGGTGCCATCATTTTAAAGAAGTCTTTTATTAAGAGCTTAAGAGGTGCCTAGTGAGCTTCCAAAGGGAGAATGTATGAAACTGGAAGGCCTTGTTTCTCTAGACGCAGGTCCCTGGCAAAGAGCTTAGTGCACCTGTCTCTTATTGAGTAAGGGCTTAAGTAAAGCGAGGAACATAACAGGAAAAATGTTCTGCCTTTGCGACTCGTATTTCAAAGCACTTACCAAGGTCTGGATTGTCCTTCAAGGCACAAGAGTGGGTTTTTTTGTGTGCGTGGCTGGCCCAGAGCGCATGCAGTGTGAGAGGCTGCATGGTCAGGGTTTTCTCCATCACACAGGATGGATGACTTGAGGCTTTGGGAGCATAGGATCCTGTTGCTTCTTTGGCCATAGGGACAGACACGGGATATCTGTGCTGCACCTTGCTGAGGTGTAGGATGTGATGTACTCTGTGAGGCATCTCCTGCTAACATGAGGGGTCGCTGAAGGGGCCCATTTGCATGCTACCAATGAGCTGAATGAAAGTGGGGTTGTGAAGAGGTGCCAGGAGGGTGAGTTTTGCTGGATGTCTCACACTCAAAAACCACCTTGCTCCATAGACCTACCCCAGAGTGCTGGTGTCCCTTTCGTGCTGTAGGACTCGACAGAGAACCTCTCCTCCTGTAAAGGATGGAGACAGTGACAGCAGGACAGCTGGTCCCAAGGGAAAACCTAGTTACAGCTGAGTTGCACAGGAAAGTGAGGGGTGGGAGCTGTGATGGGCAAGTCTGGGGAGGTGCTGCTCAGGGCTTCTTTGCAGATGGGCATTTGTTTTACCTTTAGGCTTGGATTAAAGTGTGTAAAGGAGCTCTGGGCAGCTTTTGCTGCAAGCCTGGGGACCCAGATCTGCAGTGTGGCTTCAGTGCGGGCTACCAGCTGATGCTGACAGCCAGGAGGGATGGCTCTGCCAGCTGGGCTATGCTGACCGGTTCATTTAGCCTTGCAATCCACCACTGAGCTGTTTTTCCAGCTAACAGTAACTACTGAATGTACAGGAGGTTTGCTGCTTACTTCAAGGCTAAGTGAAGGGGATTTGTCAGTAGTCGGGTCTGTTAGGCTTTGATACAGCAGCAGCATGTTCATCAGGCCTGAGCATGGTACATGGAGGAGGAGGATTGGAGCAGAATTAGAAGGTATAAAGTTCAGACCTAATTTGGAGAATTTTCTCTCTATCACTTAAATGTGGGAAATGTTCCTGTGGTTTCAGGTATAAAATGTCACACTTCATAAGGAGCGTGCGTTTTAAATCTCAGCCAGATATTAAATGCCATGCCGCACTCCACTTCTCTCTTTGTTAGAAAGTAAAACCCCAAATCATCTCTCCTGAAAGAATGTTGTTTGAGAAAATGAAAGCTTTCAAAAGAAGCTGGTTCAGACAGCACCGGCTGTCCATCATTAGGAAACATCAGGGACTGTATTGATTGGATTCTGTATTGACAAGTGTTCATCAGCGTTCAGCAGTTTAATTATCTAGGATGCTGTTCTTAAAGCTGCCTACTAGCACAGACCTAGCAGTCATAGACGGATAATTAACATGCACCAGATGGGGTTTTTGGTGAGAAAGAGACAGAAAAAGGCATGAGGATCAGGCTTCTGGCCATTATCCAAGCCATTTGTCAGTGGAGGTTTTAGAAGAGTGGTTGGCTTGAACATTTGGCTTCAGCTAGGAAATTTGTGATAAATGAACACAAACACAGTGTCAGACTTTAGTCACTTCAGGGGGCAAAGGTTGCTTCGATATTATTCTGCAAAGCAAATACTGGAAATAAGTAGCATTTCTTTTTGTTGTGTAATGTGAAGATGCATTCAGTATTGCCTATGAAATGGCACTTTGGGACAGACCCATCTCAGTTCTTTTAAGATGCACAGATTCTGTGACCATTTACTCACTTTATAGGCCCACCAGGCAGCAATCTGAGATGCTGTGTATAGTTCTGCCATGATTTTGATAGAAAAATGAGAAGAATTTTGACTGTTAATCCTGGCTACGTGTGCCCATGAATGACTGAAAACATCCCAAATTGTCATGGTTTTAAGCAAAGAGGAAACGCTACGCAACATAAGCTTCTGTCTGTTCCCTTCAACGGCAGTGGGTTTTAGCTGACTTGAACCCTCTTGTTTCATGTCATGGTAAATAGGCAGGAAGTTTGCTGAGGAGCCCTGGGTTGGTGAGAACAGCACAGTGCCACTTGCTCTGGGGATGCAGCCCAACATGGTTCTGGGCTCAAGTGCACGCTGAAGCTGGGTCATGAAGAATCTCTGTTACTCTGCTGCTGCAACCTTAAGTGCTGAAGGTTAAGATGGATGAGCAATTTCCACAATCCCTCCCCTACAATTGCCTAGCTCTTTGTGTTTAGGCTCTCAGAAAATCGTATCCACTATATGGCAGCTCAGTTTCTATCCAGAGCATCCCAGACTGAATTAGGTTTAACTGACCTGGTTGCATCAAGAAAGCAAAAGCAACAACTCCTGCTCAGCTGATTCTTCCCAGCCAGAGCTCAAGGGTTAATAGCATCCCACCTCGAGCTGAAGGAACAATGCAGGCCAGGCACTGCCCGTGCCTTCCAGGTTGCACGTGCGTCACTCCTGCGTGGAAGCCAGCGTTAAAACTACTCTGCTGGTTTTCCTCCTCCCGGTCCAGCTTCTTGTGCTATAAATAAGCAGCGCAGTGTGAGAGAAAAGTGAGTAACGAGGGGTTGTGGTTGTTTAGGTGCCTGTGGCAGGATGTTTTCTTGATTATCCTGTTTCTTGTAAACACAGCGATGGCTTTTGTAGCCCAGATGCAGAGGCAGCCTGCCCTCAATTGTTCCAACACCTGCTGGCCTTTCACATGCACCCAGTGCAGCCCATTGATAAAACCAGGCTCAGAGACTTGCAGCACCAGGCAAGATAGCTTGGAAAAAAAACTCCTTGAGGATCTGACATCCGGCCCCTCGGTGGGTTTTTTTTCTCCATTATATTTGATTGGGAGGGAAAGGGAAGCTTAAAGTGATTTTGTTCCCCTGCTCTTGTTCTCACAATAGGGATAAAAACAATGCTGCCTGTCTCGAAGGTGGTAAACAGTGAGAAATAACAACTCTGGCTCCCTGTGCAAGCGTGCAGCCCAGTTTATGAATGAAACTGGTGCCTGTGATTCAGTTTCAGGCCTGTTGCTGCCTTTGGTGTGATGAAATGGAATAGACCAGAGGAAAAACAGCTCGTAACCATTGCAGGGTTATAGCTGGGGGTGAGCGCGGGAAAGATGTTTGTGCTGTGCAAGGATAGCTCAGGAGGGTTTCTGCTTCCTGCATGAACATCCAAGCATTAAACAGGTGGATTTGCTCAGTCAGAAAGGATCTTTGCAGCATTTTCTGTGTCTGACACTAGTGTATGGTGGTGTGGCACCTTTGAGGCTGCAGTTACAGCTGTTCCCAGGTTGATGGGACAGGATTGCTTTGCAAGGTTCACAATAATGCCACAAGCCCTTGGAAGAAAGGGGTAAAATTCAGACCAAAGGCAGTTGTGGGTCAGTTATGCACCTTTTATGCACCTGCCTGTTTCTTTGGTTGGAACTTTAAGGCTAAATCCTGCTCTTTTGTGTTGAGGAGACACTCTGAGGCTCTGGAGGGAGAGCTGGGATGGTCAGTTTGGGCCACATGTGGTTTAGCAGCCTCTTCTCAGGTAGGAGATTTGTTTTCCATGGTGGTGTTCAGAGCAGGAGGGGTTTTTCTTGTGTTGGGGTCTCTTCAGGGCTTCCCTGTTCCTCATGGGGCCCCACCTGTGCCTTTGGCTGCAGGAGCAGAGGAGATGTGCTGAGATTTATTTACTGCTGCTTTGGGTGGGGAATTGGACCAGATGGTCTCCAAAGGTCCTTTCCAACCTAAATGGTTGTGTCTTTATTTCACCCAAAGAGTCAGATGCCAACAGTGAGTCCTTTGCAAAGGCACTTAATGGGTCAAAGTCTTTCTTCCCCCATTTTCTCTCTGGAAATGAGCTCTGGAACTGTAAAGGAAGCAGTCCAGCCCAGAGTAATAATTCTGCCTGAGACAGGTGAACTGAGGTGGTCAGACCTGCACGTGCTGTGGCTTCATCCTGCTTAAACACACGTGGCCAGCCCCTTTGCAGCCCCTGATGTCGTGAGGGTAGGACGTCCTTGCTTGGAGCATCCCATGTGTCCTGCACTTCCTGGGCTGTTAGAGGTGGCCTCCACCTGTGGGATGCAGCCATGGAGGGACTCAGAAGCTGTTGTGGAGTTCTCTCTCCTTCTCCTCTCACTCCTCAGCCTGTGAGTGGGGTCCCAGGGAGGGAAGCACCTGAGAATACAGATTTGTGCAAATGCCCCTTTGCGTCTGTCTCTAATGAAAGCCCCATTGAAGCAGGAGGCAGAGGAGGGTGTTGGTGTGTGTTGAGACCCTCGTGTGAGGGGGGCACGTGCTGTTTCCGGGCTGCGTGGCAGGAGCACGTAGCATGTGGTGGTGTGTGGATGCGGGATGGTGCCGCTGCAGAGGCACCATGGGCAGGAAAGCTGGTGCAAGCTGCCCTTTGCTGGAGCATGGGAAGCGCATGGGGACCCTCCCTGGCTGGAGGTGGGACACAGTAACATCCCAGCACCCAGCAGGAATTTGGCCCTTAAATCCAGTTGTATTTCCAGACTGAGCTCTTGTATTCGTTTCAGGATGTGGCTGTCGACGTGGACTGCTTGAGCAGCCTTTCCTTGTGCTCGGTTCTGTTGGTTGGTCTGAGCTTTCCTTTCAATGGCAGCGCTTGAGCGAGGTAGGAAGCAGCTGGAAAGTGCTCAGCTCGCTTCTGGATTCGCGTTAAGACACGTGGCTGTTTGCTGCTATCTCGTGTGGCTCCATGTCACAGCTTTGCTGCTCTAACCACATAAGATGCTTACAGGAACGTTTCTGCCTCTCACAGGGGCTGTCCTTGATGCCCTTTTGTGGTAATTACAGCAGGAGAAGTTAGCCCCAGGCAGAAAAGCCTCTCCGGAGGTCCTCAGCCTTGCCACTTGGTTGTTTTGGGTTTTTCCTTCCATGTTCTCTACAAAGCCGCATTGTGGCCACTAAGGTCTGTCTTTTCCCTTAAAATCTATCAGTTGCTATTGGAGGTGTGGAAAGGTATGAAAGAAACAGGGGTGGGAGATGCCTTGCTGGATGAGTCTCCAGTTAGGGGTCCAGACTGTGAGCAGTGTCAAAAAGCCTTGTTAAGTTTGCAGTCAGTAGCTGGTGGTTGTTTTTAGTATGGGCACTGAGCTGGGAAGCAGGGTGTCCTCCTTCTCAAGCTGGTGTGATCTACAGCGTTAGGATGTATCTCTTTAGTGCACGGAGCCAAAACATAGGGAAACATGTTGGAGAGCTTGTCTCAGTGCCAAAGGGCGAGGAGTGAGGGCAAAGTTGTACCTTCCCCATGCTCATGCTTGCAGGGACATTGCTCTTGATAGAATCACAGCCTGTTTTGGGTGGGAAGGGAACCTAAAGCTCATCCAGTTCTTCCCTGTGAGGGTGCTGAGGGTGCCCAGAGAAGCTGTGGCTGCCCCATCCCTGGCAGTGCTCAAGGCCAGGTTGGGCATAGGGCTTGGAGCAACTGCTCCCGTGGAAGGGGTCCCTGCCCGTGGCAGGGGGTTGGGACTGGATGGGCTTTAAGGCCCCTTCCAACTTAAACCATTCTGTGTGGGCACTTCGAAGTCATGCAAAACTCACTGTGAGGCAGGGATCTGTCAGCTCCCTGTCGTATCCTTGTGTGCTCAGAGTCAGGTCAGTGGTGATGGTCCCACGCTGGCCTCACATTGCCTTGCGTGGCTGCAGCTGGGGAATGTACCTTCTGCAAAGCTCCTTGTTCAGGTCTTCACCCTCTCACAGCAGAGTACCTTGGTCCTGGGCGTGTGTAGTGTGTGGACAGGCCATGGACCATCTCAGTCCTGCACTCGTGGGGAGCAGGTCGCATAACAAGAGGAAGGGGAACCACAAGAAATGGCAAATGTGTACATTTTGGGTGCTGTATGACAGAGAAGGGAGAACAGGCTGGGATGGTTGTGTATTCCTCTTCATGTATGAAACGTGGCATGGTTGCATCAATAACATGGGTTTCTGGCCCTTTTGAGCTTTAGCTTGTTTAGATGTGGTTCCCTCGCTGAATCTCCTGTCTCTTGAGCAAGGGGCTGGGTTTAATTAAAGCCTTAGTTTAGTTTTGAAAATGGACTGCTACAGAGCAGCTTTGATGCTGTTTGCCCATTAGCTTGTGGTGTTGAATGCTGTTTCCATGCGGATGATACCTCCAGGCTCTGATGAGAGGTGCTCTCCTGTCCCAGCATGAGAGGGCTCTTGTGTCCTGAAGGACTCATGCATTAAGCAGGTGTGCCTTTGGCTCCACATGTGGAGGTCAATAAAGAACTTATGGTCCCTAAGAGGTGCAGCTCGTGTTGCTGAAGATGCTTGGAAAACTGGACAGCAGCCTCTCCCTTTTCCTGGATCCTGTCCTGAGAAGGAGCAGGTACTTCGATGTCAGCATGTGCTTAAGCATTGTCCTGCTTGGAGACCCTCTTGAGCTTTTACTAAAGGGCTTTTCTGACCCAGGGCCAGCTGGCTGTAGAAGCTGCCTCTTGTTGTTTCTACCCTGTGTACATCATTGTGGCTCTATGGCTATTTACTGCAAGGAGAAAATGACTTTATTTACCTGCAGCTAAGTAAGTGGGAGTAAGTTAGGAGTCACACATGAGCTGGGAGCGAGACATCTGAGCTGGTCTCTTGTCTGCCTTGTTTCTGTGATCCTAATTCTGCTCTAAATTAATTCCTTTGTTTAGCTGCTGGTTTTCCCCCCTCCTTTTTGTTCTCACATGAATGCTTGTCTCTATATTTAGGTCTGCCGGGGCGGGATGTTATGAATAATTGTTGATTGATATTATTAAACACTACCACGCTTGGCTGTGTTGCACTAATGATGGTGCTTTGGGGATATGCAAATCAATTAATTGCAGTGATTGCAGTAATAGCTGGTTTGGAGGATGCTGTTGAAGAGCCCTTGAATGGGCAGACAAAAAGAGAGACATTTGGAAGTGCAAAGGAGAGGGGGCACTTGAGAGTTACTGGAGATGTTTCGTTCAAGCTGCTGATCTATGAAGTTGGGTTTTGCTCTCCAAACTCCCCTCACACAACATTGCCTCTTGGTTTGTTTGAGAGGTACCCTACTGTGACTACTCCTGGGCTTTTCCCAGGGCTCTGAGCTGGACAAGGAAGCTCACAGATGAGTCTGTTTTCCAGGTAACTTTTGCCTTAGAAAGCTGGGAGTGCTTCTTGGAAAACACCCAAGGAAAAACAGCATTTCCAGTACTAGACCTCCGTGATACCTCACACTGGTCAGGTTTGGATTGCCAGCTGATTCTCATTCATGACAAGCTTTCTATCCCCTTCTGTGACAACATCATGGGGCCTCACAATGGGTGCAGAATGGACGTGAGATGCTTCAGGAACCATTGTGGGGAGGCTGTGAAGGGAATGGGATTTCAGGTATTGTGAGGATGGAGAGGAAAAGATCTCTTCTGGCTTCTTCCCCATCCTATATTTGCTGTCCCTGCCTTTGTGTATTATTGTATATTCTTTTGTTTGGGTTTCCACATGCGACGTGCTGTAGTCTCTGTGCTCTGGGGCGAGTGTTCAATGTGGTGCACAGATGGTGCTCCCAGAAATCCCTTTGTTTGCTAATGAGATTTTGTGCAAAGCGTTTCCACTGCTCTTTGCTAAAGTCTGTGTGTTTGTGTAAATACCCCCAGCCACTGAGAGCGCAGCTTTAGTTGTCATTTATCTGCAGTGTTTTAATCCCCTCAGAGCAGCTTCTGTTGCAGCACTGGAGTCTGCACGTCCACATGGTGAAGGAGGATCAGTCGCCACCAGCTCTTCCAGGTGTCACAACCCTCCCAGGCTGCCTGGCCAGGTTGGTTGGGGCACCCCGCTCATGCCCTTGTTTCCTTGCTGGTGGACCTGCCCTTACATTTTGCACTGAGGTATGGCTGAGAGATCCTTCTCTCTTCAGCAGCTTCCCCCTGGGTCCTGCACCATTGCTGTAGTGCAGTGTTCTGTTCTGCAGCTATTCTGTGCTCTCCGTTCTCCAAGTAGTGCTCAAAATCATGATGCAAATAGCAAAAGCCTGGAATATGTGGCTTTTATTACCAGAGGCCTCTCAGAATAGGTTAGACGTGTGCAGACAAGGGTAACACAGCGCTGACTCTTCCACAGGACGCTGGGCTGGACTGGTTGACCTCCCAAGGTCTTTCCTAACCCTTCTCTTTCCATCGCTGCGTGACGGTGGCTGTTGGTGTTGAAATCAGTAAGTGGAGCTTTGCTTTGCGTCACGCTCGCTGGAGGGAGGTCAGGTCGTGACTAACAGACAGTTACACAGGGCTGTGCGTCAGGAAGTTCCCTGTCCGTCTGCGCTCTCATACACTCCTCATCCTCCTAAACGGTCTCAGGCTCTTCTGCGATGGGAAGGTGAGTCATGCGAGGGCAGAGGTTCTCCGTTAGCTGGCCGGGGACTCCACGTGGTTCCTCTGGAAGTGACCTTAACCAGCCCCGGTTCAGAAAGCACAGGCAGCTCAAGGCAGGAAACCTGCTAGGGACCGTCTGGTTATGGTGCCGTTGAGCTGGCTGAGCTGGGATCAGGGGCTTGCTGATAGGGCATAGGAGAACCAGGTGCAGGGTACTGCAAGTAGAGGATTGATGCTTACAGCCCCACTGTGCTCTCTGAACATCCAGGACTGCATTGTCATCTAAAGCAGGGTTCTGCTCTCAGAAACCCCTCATCTCCAGCTCTGTGCCTGTGCCCCAGTTGGGGAGGGCTCCTCTTGGCTGGGGAGGTGTGCAAACAAAAAGACTTGTGGTTACGTCCGCAGTACCTGGATCTTGTTTGGGTTATTAAGCATCTGGGTGGTGTGGTGTCAGTCCCTGTGCAGCTGGTTTGTGAGCACTTTGTCCAAAGTTTAGGAGCTGCAGGGCTTCCTGGAACACAGCCCTCTGTGTCTCATACTCCTCTTCCAACAGCACAGTTTGGGAAATAACGGGTTTGGGGTCATGCAAAAGATGGCAGAGAACCTGCACAGCCACTGATCTTCAGCAATGCCCCACTGGGGTCTGATGTTCTCTGTGGGGTGGGATCTCTGTGGGAAAAGAGCTCTTCAGTGATGTTTGCTTTCTGTGCCCATCACAAAATCCTTCCCAGCCTTGTGTTTCTGTAGCCTCTCAGGTTGGCTGATTTTCTCACCCCGCTGATAAAGGTGATTAGATCTGATCTGTTTGAATTACAGCCTGACAGCTTTCAGCTTGCACAGACATAACACCGTGCTGTGCTGGGTTCACACCGGCTTGCATACAGGGGGAAGTGAGGGGTGAGCCTTTCTCCTCTTCTGATAATAGCTAGCAGATGTGATATCATTACCAGGTCAAAGATCTGAAGGCATCAAGCAGCAGGGAAAGGCTGTGCTCGGATGGCACTTTAAAGCTGTAAAGAGGAGGCTGTGGCAGAGGCTGGATCATCCTGTGCTCAACAGCAGGTCTCTGCAAGCTTTCACAAGCTGTGGTATATATAAGAGGCTTGTTTGGTGGGTTGGCCCCAGGAGCTGTGTCTTTACATCTGTACTAAGCCATTACCAATTTCTTCATCAGAAATCAAGGGTGCCCATGGCTTGTTTGTGTCTTGAGAGATGTATGCAGCCAGTTTGGTAATGAATGAGTCTTGTTTTCCTGGACATGTGATGCCCATTTTTCCCCTTTTTAGAGGCTTGGGACCACTAGAAAGACTTCCCCCTCTAGCCAAGGTTTGCCCAGGATTGGGGACCTCCTGCAAGCCGGACCATGATGTGCACAGTGTTAAAATCCGGCTCTTCTGGCTTTTGGGAGGGATTGGGTTTCGGTGGGGTTTATTTTCAGAAAGCCCTTGCAGTAGCTTTCCAGGGTAGTTAAATCTGGGTCGGGTCAGACTGCAGGTTATTCCTGTGCCCTTATGCCTTTGTACTTTGATCTAGGGGCTGGAAATCTGGAATAGGATGTGATCCAGCTGTGGTTTGGTGCCATTTCAGGCTCTGGGAGGAGGCTGAGTTCTGCCTGACAAGACATCCCTGATTTCTGACCAAGACATCCCTGAGTCTTGGCTGCCTCACCCTGTCCATCCCCTCTGCAGGTGATTTAGATAGGGTCATAGAATCCCAGCCTGGTTTGTGTTGGAAGAAACCTGAAAGCTCCTCCAGCTCCAACCCCTGCCACGGGCAGGGACACCTTCCACTGGAGCAGTTGCCCCAAGCCCCTGTGTCCAACCTGGCCTTGAACACTGCAGGGATGGG
>JANRGW010000655.1:20946-31413 GCA_024733675.1 Psilopsiagon aymara | reverse complement strand
CCAGTGATGGAGCATTCACAACTTCCCTGGGCAACACATTCCACTGCCTCACCACCCTTACAGTAAAGAATTTCTTCACCACATCCAATCTAAACTTCTCCTGTTTAAGTCTGAACCCATTACCCCTTGTCCTATCACCACAGTCCCTAATGAAGAGTACCTCCCCAGCATCCCATCTTCTTGTGCCCCTCCTCACCAGCAGAGCGTGAGGCTGAAAAGTACTTGACTTGGGCTTAGAACTACTTGTCAACAACTAAAACATCAGTATGTTATCGACATTTCTGTCATACTAAATCCATAGAAGAGCACTGTACCAGCTACTAGGAAGAAAATTAACCCTATCTCAGCCAAAACCAAGACAGCTTCATATCCATAAGTTGGTAGCCAATAGAATTCATATGAACTGTGGCTCTATATGTTCTCTTCAAAAAAATCAGGCAATTGAATGATATAAATACAATCTCGAAATTCTCATAGGCCAGTAGTTACCTTTGTAGTTAAATGGAAATTATGTTTTTGAATATGTTTAGCTGCTGTGTTCTGCTGATGGATGTCAAAGTAGCTCCAAAAATTTTGGTATCCATATGACTCAGGGAAGAAATAGACCTATGTGCATCCCTTGTTAACTCCCTCTTCAGTATTATTTTGCATCAGTCAAAATTAGTTTGGAATGCCATTGTCCAGAACTTTCCAACCTCATGCAGGTAAAATAAATTATCTGGTAGCTAGATTACCAACTATCATGCTCTATTTTTTTCTCTCCTCTTTCCTTCTTACTTCACTGTTGCTGCTCAGTGAGACAAGGGAGGTGAGAAAGATATATTTAATAGCTGCCATATTCCAGCTGGTCAAGGATAGGAGAGTCAAACCTGCTTACACAAGATGAAATTCAACTGGATGGCTTACTGGATGGGGTCTTTAGTTGCTAAAGTTTGCAAGGTGATTTCAACTCTATTATGTGGGAAGTTTGATCTGGTCAGTGTGTTGTAGCTTTACTCAGGCTCAGCCTGTTCCTTCAACAAATTTGCAAGGCCTTAGAACACTGTTTTTTCACTATTTCTGACTCATACCTTTCTTCATTCCCTTGTGTTATATGTCATGTTGCTGCCTTACTAGCTGGAACTTCGCTGTATAAGTGAGTTAACTGCCATCAGTTTTTCTTCAATACCAATGTGTTTTTGGCATCATCAACATGGAAGTCACCATATTCAGTCCAAAAATGCTTAGCAGCTGAGGTGGTACTTTCACAAGAATGAATTGATCTCACTAGTGTTGAATGTGAGATCTTGACTACAGCTCCTGACTAGATCCACGTAGACCATATTTCTGATGCAGGGACAAGCATACACAAATGATTTTGGAGTTTAGGCAATTTGAAGTTCACTGCAGGCTTCCCAGGAAGCTTAAACTCTATCTTGGAGCTATACACTTCCAGCCTGGCTACTTTTCTTTCACTTAAAGAACCCCATAGGCACAAAAGTGCTGCATTAGTTGTGAGTTTGAGAACAAAGTCATTTAGCAACTAAGTAAAAATATAGGCAGATTATTGAGAAAATGGCCATGATGAAAGCAATAGTTCAGAAATACATTAGCTGAGCCAGTCTAAGATGAAGTCAATAATTGACATTCTAGATTATTTCTCAGCAGAAAGCAAAGAACAGATGGGGGGAACTGCTCCTTGCTCGATCTTAATGAAACATGTGCAATTCAATGAAAAAAAATAGTTTTCTGGTTGAAAAAAACCCATGCTTTTAAAGAGAGAGATATGTCATATAAGATATGTCAGTATTACTGACTTAACTAAATGAATTTTGTGTTTCAAAATACTAAGCTTTAATTAAAATAGTAGTTCAGTAAATAGAAGGTTGCAACAGTTCAGCTAAAAAGATTAATATATATATTTTTATTCTAAATGGAAAGTAAGCCTGTTTCATATCCTTCTAAGGAAGTTTTAAAATATGTAATTTTGTTTCTCAGAACAGTTTTGTATTTTAACCAGCACAATGCCATTTGAGTGTTCTGAACATTGATGCCCTAAAGTCCACTTAGCAAGGAAAAAGATGCCAAGAAACATATCTCTGGCAGGTCTATAACGAATGCTGAATGACAGCTACTCTGGAAAACAAGGGATTCAATTTTTTTTTTTTTTTTTTGTCTTAAATGAAAGTCAAGATCACTAAATTGCTAGCTTTCCTGAAGAGGGTTGTCATTTAGCACAAAGCCCAGACAAAAAGAATATCACTGTCAAAGTCTTGTGGGCGATGTGAAGACACGGACTGATTCACTGAGCCTCAGTTCAGAGCTTTGGATTGTGCACAGCAGATATTTTTACCTGAATGAAGGGCATGAAGATTTTTTAGGAACTGAAAGGCTCCTTATTTACCTTTTCCCCTACTTGTATGTATCTTCAAAGAAGGGGCTAGCAAGCTGGAAGCGGCATTTAGGTGCAATTTATTTCTTCATGCTGTGGCTTGGCTTCAGTCATCTGGTGGGTTTCAGACTGTGTGAAGCCATGGCTCTGTAATGTCCCACTGGACTGAACATAAAGGTTGCCTAACTGGAGAGCACAATAGGGTATGCATGGACTAGACTTATAGAATCATTTAGGTTGCAAAAGATCTTTAGGATCATTGAATTCAACCATGAACCTAACACTGCCAAGTCTACCACTAAACAGTGTTAAATGCTGTCTACAGGTCTTTTAAATTCCTTCAGGATTGGTGACTCAACCACCTCCCTGGGCATTCTGTTCCATTTCTTTCATTGAAGAAAGCTTTCATTGCAAATATGCAATTTGAACATCCCCTAGCACTTGAGCCCATTTCCTCTTGTCCTGTCACTTCTTACTTGGGAAAAAAGATTGACTGTAGAGAGTGATACCACCCCCTCCACCCCCACTCTGTTGTGCCTCCTTTTTCCCAGACTAAACAACCCCAGTTCCCTCAGTCACCCCTCACAGGACTTGTTTTCTAGACCCTTCACCAGCTTCATTACTCCTCTTTGGTCATCCTCAGGAACGGAGATGACGAAGGATGAGAGTCAGCTGGGAAAGACAGCCTGTTCTTTTTTTTTTTTTTTTTTTTTTTTTTTTTCAGTGTTTTTATTGCACTTTCCCTACAAAAAGGGGAAAAGAGCGGAGACCATTACAAAGCCTGGAAGACATGAACTATAAAGCAGAGAAGCAATCAGCAGAAAACCTGCTAAGCTGACCACAGAAAGAAATAATGAGATAAATAACTGAATACCTTAAATTGTTCCAACTGGTGCACCTTTAAATTCCAGCACCAAGGGACTGTGACTTCCCCTTTGGGAATATATTTTCTTTGCTTGAATTAAACCAGCACAGGTAATTTTTCCACTCACGTTTCACATAGAAGGTTATTTCCCAGCAGTTTGAAGTAGATACTTAGCTGCTTTTAAAATTTGAGGAGCTGTGTAATTGAAGCACTAAGTTATTCTGTGCACAAAGACCTCAATCAGTTGCTGCTTCCTCACAACATATGCCAGACTTCAGGGGTTATGTTATTTTCTTTTTTTATTGAAAGTGTACAGCACATCCACTTTATAGAAAACTGTTTCTTTCTAAACAAAAACATAGAGAAAAAAACAACTTGGCCTTTTTTTCCCCCCTGCCCTAATTTGTTGGTTCTAGAGGAGAGTTTAATTTTTTTCTGTAGTCATGTTGAACCGACATGTTTTGGTCTCTTCAAAATCAACAAGTTTAATGCTGAATGTATTCAGCATGATCTTGAGTTCATTCAACATGAACCTGCGTTACTCTAACCTGCAAGAATGTTGTGTAGGATCTGAAATTACTACTAAATAAAATGTTTAGCAGTTAATATTAAATAAAATGTTACAGCTAGAGAAGTATAGAGCTGAGTGTTGTAGACCTGGTCTATTGAACTTGATATATACATTCTAAAAATTCTCTTAAAATTCAGAATAGTGTTAACAGCCTGTTTATGTAATAGATGTATGGATCTGTATATGTATAAATCTATGTGTGCTTATATACTCAACCTTCTCTGAAGCTGGCTAAGAAATAATTAGGTAATGTCTTCAGAATATGTGTCTCACTTTAAAAAGTTTTCAAGATAATGAAACAAAACAGCCACTTGTGAAACATAATGCATTCTAAAGACATTGACTTTGAAATATCTCATATCAAATAATTTATAACCTTTCTTGAGGGCATATGTTAATTTTCTTACAAGAACTAGAGCCCAGCTTCTTAAAGGTATTTTACTCTCTAATTCCCAGTGAAATCAGTATGGATTAGGGACTTACACTGGCATTAGAATTTTAAATAATTTGGAGACTCCAGATATAATCTCTTAACCACAATGGCATTTATAGCAATTAAGAAAAATAATATTCAAATTATAAATGAAGTAGTTTTCATTATTAACTAAAACTTATCTCTGTCAATACAGCTAAGGCAGTCCCACTAGATGTGAAAGCATTCAGCTGTGGATTGAAACTGTTGTATATGAAAGGCAATGAGTCTGAGCCACAGTCAACACCCTGATAAAGGTCATCTGTTAAAAAAATAAAGAAATCTTTCAGTAGCTGCCTACTGGCTCCTGAGGGACCCAGTGAATGTCACCAAATACTGCCTACCCACAGATCCTAGCAGTGTGTCTTGGCCATGCAGGCAACTAGATTAAGTTGCTTGTCCTGATCCCTTCATAGAGTACTAACTTGTCCCTTCTTTTCGTATCTTCATTTAGATGCTACACTGTTTTGGTTTTGTTGTTGCTTTCTTACCCCTCCAAATGTTTACTCTATGTGCTACTGAGAGCTGTTTTCTTCTGTCCCAGAGCGGGCTACCCTCATCTCTGTGGTGGGCAAAGTAAGTCTTGGGCAGCATTTGTATTCTTAAAACCCTTGTGGGCACTTGGTATGAAGGTGATGGGTATGTTCTACAGGGAAGATATAGTATTCTACAGGGATGATAGTATTCTTCTACAGGTGGCTGAATTATGTTAGCTAGTGTAAGTATACTTACATACATGCAGGTATATTGCTATATAGAGAGTATATGAATGCTGCTTTCTTACCAGGCTATTTTAAGTTCTTCTATTTTGACTAATGGTATAGTACTGCAGTCCCATGCATTTACTCCTACAATCACTTTCCTTTTTTATCCAGGAACTATCATTTTAATTAGCTGCTGCTAATTAAGAAAAGCCAAGAAATATCCAGACATATGAAAAATGATGATAATCTATGGTTTAAATGAATAAGAAAAATAGAAGTTAGGCTCGTTAAAGCTTACAGGGGTTATTGACCAGGAACATTAGTCAAGCATTGCTCAAAACTGTAAAGGAAGATATTGAGTTAAGAGCATAGAAATTTAGAAGAACACACCCCACCCCCCCACCCCCCGACTCTCAGTCATTCCTCAAGACCAGAGAAGCCAGGTGTGTCTGGGCTGCACTTGCTGAAATCAGCTTGACACTGTATGTCGGATTGTGTTCAAGAAGAACATCCACGATTACAGATTCACGAATAGAGCAGTTTATTGAAGCAACAGAAATACAGATTAGGAATCGCCCTCGGTAGATTCACTTACTCCGTTAGCACTCAGATCCAAAGGTACCCAACGGGTAATTGGGCTCATATAGAAAAATAACCAATTGGTAATTCATTAAGCTCAAAGCCACATGGGTGTCACAGATCTTACCCAAGAGGTGTCCCTGCTTTGGGGACGAAAGCGGTGTGAGCCCATCTGCTCATCTGATGACAGGGATCATGTTCTCGTTCTCTGCCATGGAGGAGTTCACATGCCAAATGTATCCTTTGGAGACAAGGAGCAGTGAGACTGCAGTCAGATCACTGGCTGCTGTCACAATAGCTGGTGAGGAGCAGTCTCTGTCACACCCTGGTGAACTTGCTAGATGTGAGCAAGGGATAATGAGAGTTTGGGTCATCTTCAGTCGGGCTGCTCAAGGGCCATGAGTCTTGCGCAAAGGCGGAACAGAAACAGGAAACATACACATCACTTCATCTTCCACCTGGCTCAGGCAGCCTTAAGGGCTGTCAGGCTTCCACCTGGCAGCCTAATCACCCCCATCAGCAGCCCATTACCTCCATCACACTGTTGCAATTGCCACACCTTCTTAATCCCTTCACCACATATCTCACAGCCTCATTCCTGCAAAGAGCTAAATTTCTAGATTCTCCCTTCTTATTTATGGCTGGAATTTCTCACAAGTGACAAAGCACATTGGAACTTTGCTTTTGGCAGGGTATTGTACAGGTCTGCTGCTCACTTTAGCAGTGACTCGCACTGAGGTCTGGCCCCTCAGTAAGAAGATTGTTTCCTGGGTCTGTTATTTGTGACACTTCTTCCTACTTAGTGGTTTACTCTTTTCATTCATTTGAAGTTAACTCAATTTCTTACATATCAGGACCTTTACTAGTGCAAAATAGTAGATCTGCTTTGCAAATATTTGACTTCTTGAATATTGGAAGGTTACTGCATAGAAAGCTCACCAGATTTTGGGAGTTTGTAACAAAAAAATCTAGTGACACTTGCTACCATGATTTATTTGGAGTCTTAATTTCTTTAACATGATTAAAAAGCACCCTATCTTTTTATAAGAATCTGGCTTGCTCTGTGAGAATATACAAAGGAATGCTTCAACCCACATTTTTGCAAATGGTGCTTGTACATATTTGGACTATGGGTAGAGGGTTACATCTTTCTATTTTGAACTGCTTCCAAGTCTATTATTACTGAGGGTAAATGAAAGTGTGTGGTATTTTTGGTTTTCTAAAGAAATCAGTCCCCTGATCAATGTGTGGGAGCTGTGCATGTAGGAACATACTGAATGTTGCTTTCCTACTGAGCACCATTATGAATTGGTAATGGTGGTCAACACCACTAATATATTCTGTATGCATCAGTAATATCACGTAAGATGATTTCTGTCAGGAAGTAGTTAGTCTTTGGAAATCAGGAATGCATCATTATAATGACTTCTGAGACACCTGCCACTGTGGCCCGGAACACTTTAGTAGATGCTCTGAGCTATTTCAGGGTATGAAAGCCTCCAAGTGACAAAGCTGAAATGATATCTTCAAAGAACTTTTAGAGAACAGAGAATATCTAAAGGTACCTTGAAGTCTATGCTTTTCTAAGTAGATAGTTCTCCTTGCCTTAGATATAAAAAAAATATAGCAAATGTGCTTGAAATTCAACAAAGTTTTGACAGAAAGAAACAAATGTTCTTTTCTAAAACAAGCTAACTTTAAAAAGGGAGGGAAGATGGTAGCTAGGGAAAGAAAAAAAAAAGGCAAAGGTAACAGGTTTGAGTAAAACTGAATAATATGTATTCTTTTAATTAGTTTTGGTAATGAAAATGATAGAGAATAACAGAATCAACCAAGAAAAGTGTTTTGCTCCACTGTTTGTGTTCAGAGAAGTACAACATTTAGAGAGCTTTTGTACAAAACGAATTTGCAGGCTCTGGGTACTTAAGTTATATGATCTGGGGAGGTCTAGGTTTATTGAATATGCTCGTAGTGTTTCAAATTTTCTCCTTGAAGAAAATGAAGCAAGCATTCCCACAAGCAGAAGAATGAATGAAGTCCAACTTCATGTAGCTTTGGGTGCTCTGATTGAATTCTCTGCTCTCATTTAATGAAAAGCCAGCTGAAGCTTTTCCTAGAGACTGCCTTTCCCCTGCAGTTTTAGCAGCTGCCTTTTCCCAGGCAGTGGCAGATCTCCTTTCCTCCCTTACACGTGGCTTTCTTAAAACTCATACGAACACAAAATTGTTAAAAACGCACCCTGCCAGAATGCCAAAAAAAGGATGTTTGTACACGTGTAAGTAGTTCCCAGGTAACATACCAGTAGATGGCGCTTGAGAATATGCGGTGCTGTTCCTGGGTAATAACGTCCTCATTTTCGTCCTGTGCACCGTTACAGTATTTTGTCGGTAGATCTTTTCGAAACACTCCCAGCAGAAGTCCCCTTATGGGATTGTCCTGGCCTCTAGCAGCAGCTGCACTTGCCAGTTCAGAGTTCCCTGCACCTGGGGCGGGTGAAAACACGGTGGTCCCATGAGGGGGCATTGTTTTAGCCTTACAGATACTGTGTTTTCTTTTGACTACCAAAAGGTGAGCTGCCCCAAATGAGTGAGCACAGCTGAGCTTTGCAAAATGAGCAGGCACACTTCTGGCAAGTGAAAAGAAAGTTAAATGGTATGACCCCCAAATGACACATGATGGGCAGCTGTGTACCAAGTCATGGAGCCACTGCAGCACTGTGGGCCTTGCCTACTCTGTAATAAAACTTCCTGATTCACACCAGGCATAATATGACTCTTCATTTGAAGGAAAGATCATAGAATGGTTTGGGTTGGAAGGGATCATTACAATGTATGTAATTTCAATCTCCCTGACATGGGTAGAGACACTTTCCTTGAGAACCAGTTTACTCAAAGCCTAATCCAAGCTGGCCTTGGACACTTCTGGGGATGAGGCACCCACAGCTTCTCTGTGCAGCCCGTTCCAGTGCCTCACTACCTTTATAGTGAAGAATTTCTTCCTTATGTCTAACCTAAATCTACCCTCTGTCAGTTTAATTCCAGAAAGATAGTCTATTTTATCACCAGTCTGTCAAGGATAACAGTTGGGACATCATATTCTTAAAGTAAAACCACAGTAATGAGGAGACCTATAATTTCTTACAACAGGGAGAAAGACACACATCTTTTTCCAATACACCCTATAAAGATTTGATCCTTCATATTTCCCTTCCAATACAGAGATCCTCTTGAGACTCTTGAGAGCCTGGCAATGTTTCTTTGAGGCTCAGAAACACTAGCGGAAGGTTAACTTTGGTAACAGGACCTCATCAGAAGCTCCCACTCTGTGCAGTGTTGTTTCCTCCCTTTCTGGTCAAGTCATCCCCACCACCTTCTGCAGAAAAACACTTCAAAGGATAGCCAATGTGATCAGAAAATGGTCTTTAGAGAGCAGTGACAGCAAAAGAGCATTAAATTTGGACTATTTATGGTAGTGGGAATCAGTGCTGAAGTAGCTGTACCTCTTCTGTGTGGTTCATGCTGCCATTTGAAGAGATCACAGAAACCCTGAAGTGAAACACATGGGATGACACTCGTGGCTGATGGGGAAGTGCCTGCTACAGAGACAGGCCATGCTCTGTTTTAATGCTCCAGGTTGTTTATTTTAAGAGAAGGGTGGCAAAAGTCTCCTGCCTTAGTTGACCCAGCCTCCCCACGTTCTTCAAAGCTCTACCACCACTGCTGTAATGCTGAAAATCTTTTAAGGTAGCTTACTTAGGGTATTTTTAGTTTCCCATACTATTTCTGCACCTCAGAACTCAAGTAAGTTAAATGTCCTATAGCCTGTTATTCCTTTATATGACAAAGGCTAGGCAGGATATATTTATTGTGACTGAAGAAAAAAGAGAGAAAAATATCAGGGTTGTGTATGTGTATGGAAGTTATGTAATTTTTCAGAGATATGACTTACCATTTTCCTGACATCTCTACCACAAGGGAGCTCAGAGCTGTAGATGGAGGTAAACAGCATGCCTTAATGCGAGAGAGAAATTCTGCTAGCACTTTGCCAGAGTAATGGGCAGAATTATGTATTTTTGTCCCCTGGAAAGGCTGGCATTGAAAACGGCCTTTTCAACCCAAATGAGCACCTGAATAAAATTTTTGACAACATTCATGAAGCAAATGCACAGTATTTTGGGGAAGGGTTTTGTTTTTCTTTGACATAGTTGCAAACAATTTCACCATTACTCCATTACCACATAATATAATATGTCAGTGCACCACTTTCTGGACTTATTAATATGGTATATTTCATATTGTTAGAAGATTTTTAATAACTCATGAAAATGTTGACAAAATCTTCACATTTCTGTAAATTGTTTATATGTAAATAAAACAGTTTTTTCCATTAAAACTGCCTCCAGACCTTTTGTTATAACCCAGATTTACATTTGTTTTCTGTAAACCTTTTCCTGTAAGGTGGCTTCAGAAACACTAATCCACGAAGCTTTGCAGCCTATCATCTTGGTGACTCAAATCTGAATTTCCATTTTATAATGCTTTAGAGTGTTGTTTCAAGCAAAATTATATCAATGAGAATCTTTTCATCAATCAAGCTTACACAGAGACCCTTAGGAATCAAGGAGCTGGTCTTCTACTCCTTGAAAGAGGGGCAATATTCCTCCAGCTTGTGTTGTAGAAGGTACTAGCCATTTTGCCCAAGTCACACAGTGAGTCAGTTTTAGTGGAACAGATTTCAAGGGTTATGCTATTTGTCGCTTCTTTCTGCATTCAGATAATTTAAACCCTGAAGATAGATCACAGAAAGCAAACCATATCCTGGGCTGCACCAAAAGGAGTGTGACCAGCAGGTCGAAGGAAGTGATCCTGCCCCTCTACTCTGCTCTCATGAGACCTCACTTGGAGT
>JANRGW010000655.1:0-18860 GCA_024733675.1 Psilopsiagon aymara | reverse complement strand
TCCAGGAGCAGGGGGAAGAAAAAGGGGGAAGTGAGTGAACAAACTGCGTGGCTGATTTATGGCTTAAACCACGACAGTAGTGACAGGGTGGAGGGGTAAGGAAGGAAGGGAACAGTTTCATGCTGAAATGTCAGTGTGTCCTGACAGCCCAGATGCAAGCCTTTTGAAAAGCAGTCAGCTTTACTGTTTCACCTGAATGTCAATAGCTCCAGCCTCTATATGGTGAACATTAGCTGTGAAAAACATCTGTTCAATATTTTTTTAACTATGCTGATTATTTTTAGTTCAATGCCTCTTTAAACCCGAACTGCACCCTTATCACGGTGCCTCTGAGAAATCTGCCTTCTGGCAGTTCTCCTTTGAAATTTGTTTTTTGCCCATAAGGTGCAGATGCTTAGCAGCAAGCCTGTTTTCTCAGCCTTATCCATGGAGAATACAAAAGGAAACTCCATCCAGATTTCATGCTGTTCAGGAAGTCGGAGGGTTATCTGGCAGAATTGTGACTTCAGTCGATTTTGTGTCTGTGTGTGAAAATGTACAGGTTTAATTAAAATCGGCACTTGCACTGCAAAGCTCTGCACACTGCAGGAGATCATGTTTTGAAAGTGTACAAATGTGTATTTTAATGCCTATGTTCTGTGTGTGCGTGCATGTGCAGACCTGGATGCGGTTAGGTTATGTTGGAGGGATTCAGCTTTCAAAGGACACGTACATTTATGTCTTGACAAGCAAGTTAATGGAAAGAAATATAGCTATTAATTATTGTCTATTATATATTTTAATTGCATCAACATGTAACCTCACCAGTGGGCAGCAGCCACACTTGGGTCACAACAGGCACAGGAAAGATGATGGCTGAAGAAAATCTAAAGAAGCCTTTTGAACAATGTCATCATCATCATGATATTTATGTATCGGCTAATTCATCGCCTTTTATCTCCTATTTTAGTGGCTCATAATGCATTCATTAACTGTCTTAATTATTGTCATCATAAGAATAGGTTTCAATTTCTTTAGGTACCCACCATATTAATCCCAGATTTCACTTAGATCCAGAGCAGCCTCCAAAGTCAGTCTTTCCCTTCACCTTTTTGTACTTGGAGTCAGCAGCTCAGCATGTGAGCTCTGCTCCCAAATGCCTGAGCCTTGTGGGTATTTAGTGCCAGTCAGCAAGTGGCATTTAGGCTTTAAATATTTCATGGGATAAGAGACAAGAAGCACATCTTTTGCCTCAGCAAACACAGGTCCTCCAGCTGTGAAGGAAGGAATCTTACTCCATGAAAATAGGAATCAGGGAGCTTTTCACTAACTGAAAAGTGGAAACCTAACACTAGAGGGGGGCTTACATATGTGTAAATATGTATATTTACATATAAATGAATATATATGCAGATGCATACTTAGGTGTATGTATTTTATTTGTGTATATATATGTGTGTATATATAGGTATGTATATATAAAACAATATTGAGCCTGAGGAGTGACTGATTCTTTTTGTTTCTCAGAGTAGTGTCCCAAAGTGATGTGCTGTGTTTCAGATCCCAGGACCATTGTCTGCCTTCACAAATAGATGGAGTCCCTTTAATAGCCTCCCTTTTTGGTTACAGTTTTTTCAACTTGATGATGCTGAGAAGGAGCCTCTGGATCAGACTGTAAGGGTACTGCACAGCAGTCTGCTCTTGAAATGAAAAATAAAAATCCTTTCCTTCTTCAATATCTTTCTTATTGCAATATTTACTGAGAATTATTGGCAGTGTTGGTGGGGGAGACAAAGCTGCAACATCATCTTTTCTCTATTGCTTTTTAAATGACCTCTTCCTCATAGGAAGCTGGTATCTTTCTTTTTTCACATCAGCTTGCAGTCTTTTAGGAGGACAGGGTGAACTAATGAAGCAAGATTTTTGTATTACCCTATGGGTTGAGGTGCTTCTCCATCTTGGGCACCAGCTGCAGTAGGAAATAATGCGGATATTCCTCTGCATGAGCAGAGGAACGGCCAGAAAAGTACAACTTAGTCCTTCACTATACTTGGTGTGAACAGGGAATTCTCTCTGTGTGTGTTTGTATACAACTTGCAAGCACGCGTTAATTGTGGGTCTTTATCAGTCATTTGTCATTAAAGTTCAAGCATATGTTACCCATGGAAGGCAACACAGGTATACGGGTTCAGACGTATCCTGGGGCAGAGAAGTCCTGTAGTTCTGTCTGTGTGGCTATTTACCATGCCTTATTATGACTAAGAGAATTCAGTAGAGAAACTGATCCTGGTTTTCTCTTTCACTCCCTGACCAAATTCAGGTGAGGGGTGGCCTTAAAGAATAGAAGGTCATAAGCAAGACTTAGGGTGGAATCCAAAATTTAAAAGAAATAGCAAATTCCTCAGCTGACAGCTATTTTCTCTCACTTCATCTCCAGTACTAGTCAGTGGAAGTATATTTTAGGCATCAGCTCCAAGGCCCACCACCACTGATGTCCATATGGAAGTAAAAAGTATATAGTAAAACAAAACTTCTTTTGCTATCACTTATATTCCTACCGTAAGGCCAATACTCTGCTCAAGTGCACAGTCCTTCACTCAGGAAAGAATGCTTCATTTAAACCATATAAACTTGCTAGCAGACTGCTAGCTTAGGCTGTTGAAGCTGAACTATTTATTTCATGCTGAATCTTTCATTTGCTATGTAGCAGCTTGCTGCCTTTCTTACATTCATCATCCACATGCTCTCTCCATCAGATCCTGTTCATTTCCTGTCCTGTTTATTACACATTATTTTATGATGAAGCTTGTAACACACAAAATATCCACTTCACTTCCACATGAAGATTTTTTATTTTTTTTCTCTGTAGGTGTACCTTAGCAATGGCAGAGATCCAGCAGTTACCTTGTGCTTATACAGGGTCTCCTTACTGAGAGAAATATAAAGCAGAGATCTTCTGCCAGACCTGTTAGTTCCTTATTTCTCATTGCCGAACACGTTGCTAAGTGGGAATGAACTAAGAACTGGTCTTCTGGGCAACTGGTGACCCTTTTGTACCTCTTAATGAGGCAGAAGCACTCTAATCCATCGCACAATTGGATTTCTTGCCACAGTAATACTTACCATATGTAAGCTGCTAGTAGTAGATGCTAGATCATACTATTGGTGTCCCATGAGTGCTTTGTTTTTTGCAGCATGGCTTGGCCTGCATCACTTCAGAGGTCTGATGACATTTTGTTAGAGATGGATGCATGTATTAGGGCTGAGGAAAATAAATATTGGGGAGGAAAAAAAATAATCTTCTGTAGATTAATTACGCTACAGTGAATTCTGACAGCCCAGATGGTAAAACAAAGCATCATGTTCTTATTAGACTGTTTTCTGTGATTGTATAGGTTTAGAAAACTGCAAGAGAAGGTATAAGGGAAGTGGGGTTTGATTGTCTGAAAACAAGGAATGCGGAAGTTTGTGGGAAGCTGGAGAGGTAATATAGCTGTTAAAAAGAGAAAAAGGGCAGCTGCATGACAGGAAGGGATCGAGCTGTTCTTTCCATTCCCTTAGGACTGAGATGAGCTGTAATGGCCTTAAATTGAGGCAAAGGCTATTTATTTTAGGCTTTGAGAAAAAGCTAGCAATGGTCTCAGCCTAAGAAGAGTTTAATATAGGCATTACTGTCATGGGGGGCTGGAGGAACAATATGGCCTTGTATGGTTGCTTTTTATGATTTTTGCTAGGCTAACAGGTATAGAAAAAATCATCATTGACTGCAGCAGCCCAGTACTCATACTGTGGGGAAAAAGCCAAAAAATACCACAGCTAACTATAGTAGGTCTCTCCTCCTGCGTTTCTTTCACAGCAGTGCTCTCTTAATGGTATTTGTCTATATACAGGTGTCAATGGGCTTTGGTTGAAGGACTTTAGCTTTCACATGATACTCTTGTTGCTCCTGTGGACGCTGCAAAAAAAGGTGATTTTGTTGTTGTTGCTGTTATTGTTTAATTTTGCTGCATACAAAAACACAGCAATTGCTGAGGAAGAGGGAAATTTGATGTCAACCCAGCATGGTGTCTTGTCCCCCTCTTCTGAACCTTACTAACTAGTCATAAACTGCAATTAATGATGTTTTGCCAGGCCACCAAATAGATATGCATTTCCAGTACACTAGTGAAATTATTTAATGCGGCCTTCTGAGCAATATCTTTAACTCATCACATAAGAGTTCAGACAGAAAGAAGCATAAGGAATTAAAAAAGCCCAAAAAGTCATGGGGTGGGCTAAAGCAGCCACCAAAGGTGTTAAAAAAGAAGAATATAAAAATAATATCTCCCTGCACTCAGAAAACAAGTCACAGTGACATTCCAGACTGTAAGCCGTACAAACTTAATTACGAAGTGTTGGATTAAAAATAAGATTGTAAGAGTGAGTACTGTTCTTAAAGGACTTCACAAGGTTACTGTTCCTGCTCTATCAGCTATGAAAGTAGAAGGCTGGAAGATTTATGTTGGTATTGCTCTTCCTTCATTTTTTCCTGAGAAAACTAACTTGATGTGGAATTCAATGTAACTTGAAGTTTCTAAGTCAAGTGATATCTGAGCCCCACTGGCACCCATCAGGAACAAAGGCACACTAGGAGGGTGATGATGGGTAGGATGGCTTTGTGTCTGCATACTGCATAGCTGGTTGAGGACTGTGTCACCTGTGGTAGGTTGGATCAGCCCTGTGAGATGGGCGGTTGTGCAGCGTTGCTTGCAGAACCCAAGGCAGGTACTGCAAAGCTGTCCTGCCAGGTAGCATACCTTCCTCCATGCAGGACTATAAACACTTGTTAACCCTGCCTTCTGGTTGGCAGTCTCTCCAGAAATCAAGGGGGAAAAATAAGACTCTTAGAGAAGTTCCTAAGATAATAAGACCCACAGCTCCTTTGCTAATATAAAAGCCTTTGTATGATTGAATGTGAATGCACTGAAAGTTTAGAATGAGGATTGCACCAAATTCAAGCATGAGAAACTCTTTAGGAAAAAAAAAAAAGAAGAGCTCTCCTCTGTACTTAGTAGGAACTGCTATTTTCTAAGTCAGTATTTATTGGCACTCGGTCAACATTCTCCTTTGAAAATCACAGTCTTTGGTTCTAAGAGATTTATGCGCTCAGTTTCCATGGAGAGGGAAAAAGATTATCAGTGAGACCGAAAGCATAAAGCCAAGGCAGAATCACTGGGACAGCCAAGTCCAGTTTATCATGGTAGGGACATGTGTGGAGGTGGCAGTATGCGAATGTGATCCCTGCGACAGCCAGACGTGCAGTTGTTCCATGAGAGAACACATGGATGAGGCAAGACACACTTGCTGGGAAAAGAGAGTTAATGTGCATGCACATGTATGTGCACATAGATACCTGGAAAGTTATAGTTATGACTAGGCATGTTTTCTAACCAGAACTAAAGGACATCTCCACAAATGACTTTTAACCCCTTAAGGCATTTGGATAGGTGCTGCAAACCAGCATTAATCAGGTATATTAGGGATGTAGGTTATGACTAGATATCCTCAAAAAATAACTTTTAGCCATAGCTGAAATCAATCCAGGTCGTGGGCACTTTATCTTTTATTAATATCTAGTTAGATCTGCTGGCTTAGAGTTAACATGTAAATGCCTGAAAATTCAGTTTTCACATAATCAGCATTTTTTAATGTCCAGTTAGCTAGAAGACAAAATAAAAACACAAGAGAAGGCATTTGTCTTCCACACAAAATCATACAAAAAGTCTCTTTTTATTAAATATACATTACTTACAGTTTAAGTCTTTTTTCTGTACAACAGTAACCATAGAAAACAAAAGAAGCTAAGGCTAAATTTTTTCAATCCCCGAACAGTTAAGACATGTTACATTGTCTACAAAACTGACTTGGACTGAGGCAACATCCTGTGGAATTCTCTTCAGAAAACCAGATGGTGAAAGCGGAATAATCTATATCTCCATTTTGCTTTTTACTGTAACTGAGAGACCCTTGCATTATCCTCAGATCATTAAAAGAAAAGAAAGAGTTTGGTTTTTTTTGCTTTGCTACTGAAATGAGCAGTGTTCTGAGATTTATTTAATATAATTTGAGTAGAATAAAGTAAAATGAATGATGAAGGGCTCATCTGTAGAGAGAGCCAGTTCTTTTTTATTACAAGTATTTAATCTCAGCTTTCACAGCCTGGGAAGCTTCTCTTTTTGTCTTTTTTTTTTTTTTCCTTGCTTTTAGGGCACCTTCATTTGTCAAATAGGATACAGTTTACCACAGTCCATCCAGGGATAGACTCCATTAAAATCCCATAAAATCCTTCCAGAATCAGTGGGTAGGCTCACATGTTGGTTGGCAACACACCTCCACAGACTATCCTTCCCCCTACACACATTTCCAGAAACTCCTGAAGGTGACTTAAGTCATGTCATGGGTTTAAGTGGAGCTGAAGTTCATTGCTTTATAGAATCACAGAATTATAGAATCAGCTAGGTTGGAAAAGACCTTTAAGATCATCAAGTCCAACCATTACCCCTTGACTGCCAAGTCTACCACTAAACAGTTTCACAGAGCATCATCGACAGTTTTTGAACACTTTCAGGGCCGGTGATTCCACCACTTCCCTGGGCAGCCTGTTCCAATACCTGATCACCCTCTCTATGAAGAAATATTTCCTAATATCCAATCTAAACCTCCCCTGGCACAGATTGAGGCCATTACCTCTTGTCCTTTTGATTATTACTTGGGAAAAAAGACCGATACCCACCTCACTACATCCTCCTTTCACATAGTTGTAGAGAGCAGTAAGTTCGCCCTGAGCCTTTTTTCTCCAGACTAAACAACTCTAGTTCTCTCAGTGGTTCCTCATAAGACTATTCCCAAGTTTTACACACAGTTCTGCTAGAAGACACACACAATTGCAGTGATTGCAACTCTTGTTGACAGCAGTAGGAGATGATGATTATAAGGTCCTGACTTGAATTCGTAATGTCAGCCTCAGTTTGCAGGAGATCATCATTGCCCTTGCCTAAGGCAATTCAAGGCTAAATTCATCTGTGATGTATTTACATTGACCTCAACAGGATTACAGCCAGATCTGAAGCTGTCTCTGTTTCGTTCACAAAGTAAGTTTCAAAGCAGATCAGGTAGTAAAGTGTTTAGCTTTCCAATACAATGGTCTATGTAAAATATTTAATTTTGAAAACTTACAAAGCAAATCTGTTTATGGCTGGATGCCTGAAAAATCACGTACCTGCTTGCTCTTCTAGCCTTATCTGAAATGTCACAGAGCGGGCTTTGGTGTCCAAATACTCCTCTGTGTCATGAATGAAATGAGAGGCTGTGACTGCCAGTATCTAAGCTTTACCTCAGAAGCAATCAGTTTTCTTTCTTAGTGATAGATACATCTGCTCAGCATTGGCAGCAATGACAAAACACATCAGAAAATGGTTTGCCTAAATGATGCAAGAAAGAATTACAAGAGCATGCAGAAGTGATTAATTTCCATGCAGAAACCCTATCAGACAGACTCTTGAGGGTTGTGGGATTGAAATCCATGAGGAGAGTAATGACCAGCATATCAAGAAGCAAATGGTATAATGCGAACAGCAGTCAGTAGTTTCGAAAAAAGCTGCCACAAGCATACTAAGTGAGGGAGGGATGGGAAGAGGAGAGTCTCTAAGCAAACACCATTCTTTGTATCACCTGTTGTACCCAACATTTCATTAAATGTTATGACTGAGGGAAATCATCCCCAATTATATTTTTGGATGACAGGGAGATTCTAACTGGAGACATTCAGATTAGCATCAGGCAGAGGTTTGAAATCTTCTCCCATGTTCAAAGCACATCTCTTGTACTTTACAGGTCATCAGGACAATTAAGGATATGTTTTGGCAGGCTAACCAGTAACTCATTCAATGGCAAAAATGAGTTGTAGAAAAAGACTTAAAACCCTCATACTCACCTGACCGTTACCATGCCTGGTTTCCAACAGCATAAACTTTCTGAGAGCTTTTGCCTCTTGCACTGTGTCATCAAAATTGCAATTTGCAGAGTTCATGTTCCCATTCCCCCTTACAGGTCACCACTTGTAGGTGACAATAACTCCATTGTGGAGTGCAGCCTCCCTTCTAGTAGAATACCTGGGTGTCACTTTGAAAATTATGCAGTTTCTTTGAATTCCTGGTTTCTGTGACTTAATAACCTTAATTAGAATTGTAACACAAGATCCTTTGCTTACTACCACCAACTTGATAGCAGCACATGTCAAAAATAAAGGAGAGAATAAGAAAACAGAGATGAGCTACAACAAACTGATGTCAACACAAACTGTTGCCTTAATCCTTCCTTAGCTCGGCTTGTAGACTTAGTACATTACAAACAACAAACAATGAGCCTACAAATTACAACAGTTCACCAGAAAGTGTGTTTGTTTTTTTTTTTTTTTCCCAGTTTTTGTATTTGACGAAGTAAATTAGTGCAAAAGATCACAAAAATTAAGTACCAATACATAGAAATATCCAAATATCCTATATGAAAGACTTAAATAAACCAAAGTTACTTCAGACCCAAAAGAAGAGTGATTTTAGAAATTTCATGTACAAAAGGAGCATGGAAGATGGGGATGCCTACACCAAAAGGGGACATGGAGAACTTCTCATTGGGAAAGGAAGTGCAATAAAGTGTGAAACCAAAAGGAACAAATCGTGTTTTGAATCTTTGATAGTAACTTGTGAAGAAAGTCCCCCAAATCCCCAAGGGCATGGTGCAGCCCTAACTGTACTCAACCAAGAGGCCTCCCACCAATCTCAAAACAGTGGATAAAGCCCTTGATTTGGCAGGGATGTAACTGTAGGCATTACAAAAATGCATGAAAACTTTGAAATAGTACTTGTCTTAGCCTTGCAAGGTCTTGGCTTTTGCGCAAATCTTTTGTGCATTGTTGCTTCCTGAACAATAATAATATTTTAAAAAAATAAAGCAAAACCCCCAAATCCCTTTGTGTCTGAGAAAAGCTGGCAGTGCAGAAAAATAACTGAAACTGGTCTTCTTTAGTGTAAGCTTTGGGTAGGTGACAGCAACAAACAACAATGGCATAAGGCGTTGGACCACAAAGGGGTGAAATTCTGCCTCCTGTTACACTCTTGTTAAGCTGAGGTGAAACACACACTTCAACTGATTGGCTTACACTAATAGAAAAGGAAGGCTGATGTTGTTCTGAAGATGGTATTTTTTTCAGTGATTCATCTCAGAGAAAACTTTGGGGTTCTGGATGAGAAATCACTATAATTTGAAAAGCCAACAGGCATCAGACAAGCAAGGCTTGGGCTAGCAGATGCAAGACATGGCAGACTGGAGACTTTCATCTTTACTGGAGCTGCAGAGATATTCTATAACATCTCAAATGGTGCAAGACATGGCTAGATAGGCATTTTAGTTAGCTTTAGATTATGGAATCTGTGTAGGTTTGTTTACATATATACTATCTGCCAATATTCCCACTTGAGGCAGTGAGCAGATTTTAGATCTTGGATCTGGAATAGACTGGAGGGAGAGCTATCCTCTCCCATGCCCCACAGGTTACTGATAGGATGGCCACCAACCCAAATGAGTGCTTTTTTTTTCACATATTTGGACATAAATAGAAGCATATATTTCCTAAGCAGAGATGTCTGGTGTAATTTTAGATGCAAGGCGGTGGCCATCCTTTATCCCAGCTGGCATCTCAATGAAAAACAAGTCTCTTAAGACCTGTGCAGATGCCTCTACTGGAGCTGCAAGACTAGTTTAAAAATCCTGTATGCAGGCAAATTCTGCTAGAAGTAGCTAATGTATTGACAGTAGCCTACCCTGACTCTATAATCAATGGAGAGAAAAATGCACCTGTAGCGAGTGATTAATTTTATCTTAAAATATATCTGACATATTTCCCCTGTCCTCACTGACCACAGGACAGAACTGGATGCCAAGTGTAAAACAGCCTGTAAAACCAAATTCAAAATGAAACAAACCCAAAGGACTCAGATAAAAGCAATCTTCAAATGCTTCTATAGGTCTAGGATTCAATCTTATGTTCAGCAAAATTGATAGCTGACTTCATTAGGAAAAGATTCATATCTCCTCACCATTGTAAAACTATGTGATGTATTGATTGCTCCTCACTAATGTGCTAAATATGTGATCAGCTAAATTCTAATATAGACAAGCATCCAATTAAAATAAGGCTTTGACTTACGCTGTAAAAACTGAGCAACTGCTAAATAGGATGGGTTAAGTCTGGCTACATCAGGTCAAAATAAAGCAGAGAGAAATAATCTTGTGTTTGCCTTTTGGCTATTGGTTTTAACTTAAATGTCAGGGGAATCTCATGACTGAGCACAATCGGGTAACACTTGTTATCAGCCTAAATGGCTTGTTTTCACAGGTACCTTCACCCATATGAGAATCCTGGTTTAGCCATTATGAGTAAGAAGCTGGTCTGTTGCTTAGCTTTGTTTTCACTGCAGATATGCCCTAAGTGTTGTGCCACAGCAAGAACAAGAAAAATAAAGGAAGTGTTCATGCTAAAAATTTGCTCAAAATATTCAGTCTTGTCTGTAATGAGTAAATAAGGACAGATGAAATATTTACTGCAAATTACACAGGTGACGTACTTAGGAACAATATTTTATTTCCAAAAGAGAAATGGGACTCAACTTCAAAAGGTATTTAAATGTCTTGTAGTATTTTAAAACATTTCACAGCAAGACAGAAGCAGAAATTCAACTGAAATTAATTAGAGTCAAGTGTTCATCTTGTTTAGTCACTTAAGCATTGGCCTACATCCTCAAGAATATAAATTCCGTTGAAAGTCCTGACTCCACTCAGGTGCAGCATATGTCTCAGTGAAATTTACTGGAATTTAGCTTTCTGACAGAAAGCCTTCATTTGTTTTCTATAGCTAGACACCAGGATTCTCAGAGAGTCCTCCTAGATATCCAACTCAGACTCTTAATGACTAAATATCTTTAAAAGCATGGTTGTTACTGGACAACTTAATTCTGGAAAACAAGAATTTCCAGTGCCTAACTCCATATTTAAGTGACTTAAAAATTTCATGGCCTAAAAATCCCTGCCTACCAGTAATAATTTTCAGAGATCACCATAATATCAGGAGAAAAAGAGAGACTTGGCTTCTACTAGCCCCTTACTTTTGTTATGACACTTGTTTTGGGAGAAGAAAACCCAAACAACCAAATAATACCTTAAGAAATTATTTCATATTCTCAAGTTTTCCATTAAAATAAATCCTAACATTTTATATGTAAAAAATATTATAACCTCTGTTTACTGGAAAAAGTTATCTAGAATGATAGCTAAAGAAAAAAAGAAAAGAAAAAGAAGAGCCCCACCATTTAAAAGTAATTTTAGCAAAAATAGCAGAAATTGTTTGTATTAGTTGGGAAAAAAGATCTATATTGAACTGTGGGAAATGAAAGCAATTTTAATGCTGGATTTTTTTTTTTTTTTTTAATATTTTCAGTTGCCTTTAACTGTCACTGAAATAAATCAGATTATGCCCTTGCTGGAGAAAATACTATAACCAAAAAAACCCCAAACCAAAACAAAAAAACAAACTCAAAGAAACAACCGGAGTTAATTAGCATTAGATTACTTTATACAGTATCTTTTAGATACCTTTTAATAATATTGACATCCTGGCTTAGAAGATGGGATTTTAAATGGCAAGTCCATACAGATGTGTTCATCTGTCCAGCCCTGTAGCACATAAATATTCACATCACATTACATCCATAGGTATTGCTGCATATGTTTCTGTATACTTATGCATGCATGTATGTGCAGTTCTTTCTTTTTACAGAGGCACAACAATGTAGCTAAATTTTCAAGGAGCTTTACCAGACTGGGCTATATTAGGTGACCATAAGGAAACAGGGACAAATAGACCACTTAAACTGTTTTGCCAGGTCTGATCTTGCACACAGCATGCCATATACCTGCCCTCTGGCCTAGGACTGAGCCACTGAGCTGTATCTGAAATGTTTGCAGCAACACAATACCTACAGTTGAGGATGGGAATTTGATCCTCCCAGAGAAAACTCAGTGTCTTGGAGAATTAGGCCCAAGATGGCTGAAAGTAATTTAGCCACTTGAGAAATTAAAGGATTCTGCTTCATTGTTCAGTCTCCGTTTTCCAGCTACTCCTCTGCTACAGCTACTTTGCGCTTTGTTGTTGCGCTTTCTTTGTAGTAATTTTATTTCTGGAAACTAACATGTAGGAAAGCAGAAGGGTAATCTGTTAGTTTGGCTATAGCTTTCCCCTCCTTCTTACTCCATTCTCCATAAAGCCAATGAAGTACATTAGGACTTAAGAGATGTCTCATACAGAGGCTGTTTCACGTAAGATGACTCAAACATGGGTAGAGGAGCCCATGTGCTTACTTATTCCTCTCTTCCCACCATGCAAAACACAGCAGCTTTATGTTGGGGAAGGAAGGAATGAAGGAGAAATGAGAATTACTTTGCCAGGATTTTACCACAAAAGATCAAGCAGCATAAAGGGAACACAGCTCCATCGTTAAAACACTGCATCATGCAAAAACACTCTCAAGTTGCCATGTATCATGCCAACAGCCATCATGAGGCAAAAGAGCTGCTGTTAACCATTGTCTAGGAAGAACGGCACCAATACTAATTTTGATAGATATGGTTTTATAAAATTGCTTAGTTAAGAGTTCTGGTTATGGGGCTGGCCTCACATATTCCTCTTCACATGAGAGCAATTACCATTCCAAGACTGCATTCTGTTCACCAGATGCCTTTTCTAATAAAGCCTTCCAAAAGAAGTGAAGAATCACCATATCCAAATTGCCACTTATTTATTCCTCCTTGTCTGTCTCCTCCTCCCATAAAAAAAATAACCAGATACCTCTGAGATGCACTGCCTGGAAATATAGCACCTGTTGCATCTGTAACTCCATCCCTAGTTTGCTGTGGGAAATTACCTCATACTGCGCTTCTCTGATTTGAATGCACGTAAAAAGGGCTGCCAGGTAGAACCCCCACTGTGACTTCAGAAGGGTGTAAGGGGCAGAGAAATAGATTCAGCTGCACAATTAATTGTCTTGAATTAATTCTTATTAAGACTATTGCAAGAAATATTTTTTTTTTTTTTTTTTTTTTATCTTGGCCATGGGATTAACTCCTTTCAGAAACCTTCAAGTTTAACAGCAAATTCTACATACTCTTCAAAAGCTCTAGGAAAGAAGTATGCCGCACAGACACAAGCAGGGTGTGAAAAATCTCTCAATTTCTTAAGATGTTTGTGACTGAAAAGAAGGGATTTTTAGCCTCATACAGAAATTATGCAGCACAAGTAAAATGGGCAGGATTTGAGTCTTCAGTATTGTTCCCAACCAGGAAAGGACAGAAGACTTTAGAAAAACAGGAGAAAAGATTAGTTCAACATAGAGTATTTGGGATCTTTTTAAACTTGCTTCCCTAATGTTCTTCCTTGTAAAGAGGGTTGATTAAATATTAACGTTTTTAGATGTGACATCAGACCTCTCTTTATTTATGAGAAGATATGGAGAAGATATTCCAATTTCTACAAACATGAAATACCAATCAATCTTTCAGGTAGTTTGGAGAGGAAGTTAAGTAGTTAGTTTGTTGGGTTTTTTTTCTTTTTCTTTTTTAGAACTGGCAGGAAATATGACTCATGTTTAAGATTAAATTATTTTTGTTTTTTTCTTGTCTATGTACTTCTTTGCCACAGTGGCAACAGAATTTAACCTCAGCATGTGATAATCCTCCATATGGCATGAACAGATATGCTGCATTTCTAACATTTCAGACAAATATAGAGCACCTAAATCCTAGCAGCTTCCTAAAACTCTTGGAGATTCGAGCTACTATTCATGCTTCAGCTAGAGTTACGCTAGAGTATGTTAGGTCTACATAGCCAGCCTTATGAGATGGAGGTGAAAGAAGTGCATGGGAATGACATTTATTGTTGATACATATATAGTTGGAAAAGTACTGATAAGCCTAAAAGTTACAGTAAAAGGACAGGAGGTTGTGGGAAGGAGCTTAATGAGGATGGTTTTATTTCTCCTTACCTCATACCAGCTTCTCAACTGTTATAAATTAATGTAACATCACTGAAATCAATAGATATATGTATCAAATCATATAATTTGAGAATTTGGCCAGTTCTTTATAATTGCTGTAAATAAGCCTGTAAAATAAATCAGGCTGTTTGGACTCATTCTTTCCTTCTATCCTGTCCCAGTATCTGCAGAGCTGCGTGTTCGGCTACTTTATCTCTACTTTACATAGTCCAGCTCTAGTGTCAAAGTGATGAATTAAATGGCTCCAGAGAAAAACAGAAATAAATGAAGGGGCTTTGAAATAACCAGGAACCCACAGCAGAAACCAGGTGTATATGTGAATCTTACTTTGTGTAGGGTGAGTTAACAGGCCTCTTGTGCTGCAGGAATAAACTGTGACTGCCAGGTTCTCGTGCAGAATGAGGCACTGTGTTGTCAGTGTTTCCTGTGCAGAGCGGTCTTTTCCAAATGAGTAAGGATTTAGCAAAAAATGAATGTTCAAAAAAAAATTACAAAAAGAAAGCAAGGAATAAAGGAAGGAAGGTTAGGGGAGTAAAAGTAAGAAGAAATTGCATTGTCCATCAGATGAAGTATTCCCGTTTGCACTCGCTCACTGTGTTCTGCAAGTCAATGTCAGCTTTAAAAGAGCTCTCGAGGTTTTCTGGGTATTCCTTCTCCTTTGCTTGGCTACTTCGATGTGCTTGTTTGTGCTGATAGAGAAATCTGCTCATGACGGCAATGATGCAAAAGATGATGAATATCACGACTGCTATTACACCTGGATAATGTAAAAAAAGAAGGATAGAAAGAGTAAAATTTAAAACCAAAACAAAACCCCCAGTCACCTTAAAAATACATTAGCAATTCAGAAAACAGCTAGTGAATATGCTAGATCACTAATGTGAGTCTGTAGAAAATATTCTGTCCCTATCCCGTACTCCCTGGTAGCTTTTATTTCTACTTTGTCATCTTAAGTAAACATTGATGCAATGGACTTCTAATTTCAGACAAATTCTGCTTTCACAGGAAGCAAAGTTGGGTCAATACGTTTGTTTTTAAAAAAACAGATCTGTATGCTCATTCAAATTCCTGATCTGTCATATTTTCCTTTGTGTTATCTCTGGAAACCTTGCATGAGTCTTGTACTTTGGTTTATAGCTTCTAGATATTATCAAAGGCAGATCCCTACAGGGCATCCTATAAAATAAACAGAGATAAATTGCCTTCCAGGTTGTTCAAGGAAAATGAAAACCATACATGAAGCTATGAAAACAACTTTCTTCAGTATATAAATGCTTCTGTATAACCTAACAAGTTCCACTACACCACCAGTTTGCAAAGAGAGAGCTCAAGAAACATAGGAATGTGGATTTGAATACTGTATTAATACTCTCATCAGAGTAGTGTGTAGAACAATTACTAATTAGCTGGGTCTTATGTCACAGACTTACATGGAATCAGAGATCAGTTGAGATTGCAAGGAGCCTCTGGAGGTCATCATGTCCAAATCCCCCGCTCAAGCAGGCAGATGGACTGAGTATACGGTTACATTTTAGAAGGCTCATGCTCTTGACAATCCATAATGACTTTTTTTTGGGTGCTATCCAACATCATGTACTGCCACTATTGGCTTTATCCATAATGCAGGTGCCTATCTTAATACAGATTTGTGCTAATAAACACACCAGCTACTAGACCTGAAAAAGACTACAAAAACCTTGAATTGGATTATTTTTCAATTGTAATTTTAAAAAGGAAGTTACCTCCAATCACAGCTGAATCGCTTCTGACTGCATTGGTGAGAGGCTCTCTTTCATCTGTCTTCCCAAATGGATCTGCAGTTGGTTAAACAAAACAGGACTTATTTTCTGTATTATATTAATTTTCTCTGTGGCTTAGATAGAAGCCTTCCCTCACCCTTATAAATTCTAATCTGTTTTCAAAAGATACAATTTGGGAGTTTGTAGAACAAAACCAGAAAGCTCTCTGAACAAGAAAGTGAGATTGCAGGACAATTTTCTTCTTCATCTTCAGGAGCAAATTCTGCTAATGGTGTATTTAAAAGGAATCTTAAAGGCTCACACTAATATCTGAAAGTGTTGTTTCAGTTTATCAGCAGAAGAATCAGAGAGACATTTGAATGAAATAGCCCACTGGGAACTTTTCTCAGTCAGCGCTTTTTTGTTGTTGTTTTTTTTTTGTTTTTTTTTTGTTTTTTTTTTTTTTTAAACTTAAGAAACAATATTGGAAGGAAGCAAAAGGAAAGGAAGACTGGACAGCAGACAGACTTAGACCTAACCTATTTGTAGATGAAGATGTGTTGAATTTAATTCCATAAAGCAGAGAAGAAGTCTCTGACTGAGACAGCTACTTGGAAGTGATGTTTTTCTTTCCGTTGCAGAAATGAAGTGGTCAAATCAGATTTAAAACAGAGAGGGCTCAGAAATCAATTCCTATATTAAAAGCTCCTCGATGTTGGAGCAATCTTGTACCTTATCTATAAATGACTACTGTTGAAACACTGGGCCAAACAATCTACATTCTGACCATTTCAAATCCAGATCCAATTCTGAGATGTCAAGTCCTCCCTGAAGTTAATGGAGTCATAGCAGTGTCCTACATGTTTTTAAAAATGCTGTTTTCTATTGCTACCTGAATCCAGCTTTTCTGAACCTTCAATTTTTTTTTCATTTCAGTCTATACTCCTTTGATGAGATTCCTATCGGTGTTTCCCTCCTTTACAAGCCTCCAGGCTTTCATATAGAGAATTTATATGGAAGTTATAGATGACTGTCATTGCAGTATATTATACTGCCTTCCCAAACTGATCTTTCTGATGCAAGAGGTGGAAGCCTGAGAAACTTGGTGTTTCAAAGTTTATTGTAATTGAACATCCTTGCCTTAGTAGCTGATGCAGCCAGATTTTGGTATCTCATTATTCAAGAAGATATTATTTTAATTGAAATAAGCAATAATATTATAGTTGTGTATCAGAAGGTGCTGAGTTTGTAATAATGGTGGCTTTGGGCTATTTAGGTTCTTAAAGGGAGCCCTGCATAACTGATACCAGCCCCAAAGATGTGCAGAAGGCATCAGCCTCAAAGAGGCTTTCATGTTCTAAATGATGCAACTCTACTGCTAGATTTAGGCTTGCAAGGATTTCACAACAAACGCATCCATACTGAAAAGTCAGGGGTCCCCATATCTTCAGTTTGTTGACTAAACTACAGGCACAAAAGGGACTTCTGGAGCCAATTGAACACCTCCAGTACATCCATTATCAACAGGAACTATAATTACCAGTGACAGATTTGGACACTCAGGTTGAGATCTATTTACAATAGGCCCCTTGCTTGGATCTTGGGTGACTATAGTAGTGATGTTGCTAAGAAACAAACAGTCATGACAATACTTCAACTCATTCACTACAATTGTGGGACTAGACTGGGAATAAAAATTGTTATTTTACACATAGATACAAACAGCATCATAGTAAAGGTTAGGTTGAAAAATCTGGAGGTTATTTAGTCTAAACTCAAGCTTTTGAGACTAGGATCAAATCAGGGGCAAATCCAAAATTAGATCAAGGTTGTCTATCATGGGTAGGTTAATCTTTATTTTTCAGTATCTCAGAGTTATTAAAACTATAATTTAGGCTCTTTTCATTTAGTCACACTCCCTTCCCCCCAACACTTCATAATTTAAGATGGCTGTCAAAGATGGTCAGTGCAATTAGCCTATTTTTTTCCACAAACACAAAGAAGGGAGTAACCATTATTTTAGACTCAAGGTGATTTAACTTTCACCAGCCCTCAGTTGGTGCCAGTGAAATCAGTTATGAAAAAATTAGTTATTTATTGAACATCAGTCCACTTGTACTAGAGAAAAATTTCCACCTGGTGTCTGGTGCATGGCATAAGTCAAGCAGAGTCCTGAAAGTCTATTAACTATTATGAAAAATACATGAAACCAAATTTCTAGCTTGAAAATTATGTAAAATGTCATTCATGCCAAGAAGATTATGTAAGACCTGACATTTAATGCTATTAAAGTGCTATTATTTTTTTTTTTGGTGGCTGATAGCAGAATTTAAGCACTGAGAGAAAATCAGAACAAATGTTGGAGATCAGCTTCGGAATGGAGGCCAACAGACACAGGCCTTAGAAATTATGTTTTACCTGAGAAATAAAATCAGGATACGATAAGGTCTTTTTTTCCAGTGAAGCAGATGGCATGTGACAGGAGAACCATACCCAGTGGGAACACAAGCTCTGAAGACAAGGAAAAGCAATACTGTGTCTCATGAGAGACTGTAAGAGGACATCCTTGTCCTTTTAGATAAAATTGATGACATCACAGTGTGAATCACCCCTCTAGAAATCATCTAGTCAAAACACAGCCTGAAATCAGGCCCCAATGCAGCAAATTTCTCAGGGGTGTATCCACTTGGGTTTTGAATACATCCAAGGATGAAGACATCACAACGCCTCTAGGCCCTCTGCTGCTTTTGCTAGATTTCCTGCTCGGTGGGATGGACCATTCTTAATCCTGGAAGAGGTGATCCCTAGAATCATAGAAGAGTTAGGGTTGGAAAGGACCTTAAGATCATCTAGTTCCAACCCCCCTACCATGGGCAGAGACACCTCACATTAAACCATGTCAACCAAGGCTCTGTCCAACCCACCCTTGAACACTGCCAGCGATGGAGCATTCACAACTTCCCTGGGCAACCCATTCCAGTGCCTCACCACCCTTACAGCA